>JAOTRH010000024.1:21657497-21678458 GCA_034768845.1 Heliamphora exappendiculata
TACCGAAAGGTCCCTACTATGGGGGGACGGAACAAGAATACCAAAAGTTCTTGCTACTCGGGAGGACAGAAAAATAATACTGAAAAGTTCCTACTCTGGGGAGACGGGAAAAGAATATCAATGGTCCTTGCTACTCTGGAGGACAAGAAAATTATACCGAAAGGTCCCTACTCTTGGAGGACAGGAAAACAATACCAAATGTCCCTACTCGAAGAGACAGGAAAAGAATACCGAAAGGTTCCTACTCTGGAGGGACAAAAAAATAATACCAAAGTCCCTACTCGGGGGAACAGAACAACAATACCGAAAGGTTCCGACTCGGGAGCAAAAAAATACCGAGAGTTGGATGGAATAAGGATGGAAATCACTATGATGTTTGGTACAAAGTAAAAATGTTTTAACTATATAAAGTTAAACTTGGATAATTCATGACAAACTGCAAATCTTGATATTTTTGAATTCACACTAACTGTGCTAATGAACGTTGAAACATTTCATGTAACGCATGATGGAATGAAGAATTGGAAGTCGAGAAAGAAAGTTTAGAGTTTATTTCAATTTTTGTATTGCATTTTAATTTCTATATCTAATTATAATGTTTAAATGTCGAATGCACTGTTTGAAGCTCTGGAAATTTTGAAATGAATTATTGAAAATGTTAATGGAATGATTGCTTTTAATAAATAGGTTACTTTTGTTTTAAAACTGGAATGATTTGAATGAGTTTGTTTAAAAGAAAAAAAAATCAGTCAGCAAAAATTCAGAATAAGGAACATAAAGTAAATAAAGAAAGAGACTTTTGGTAGGTTTTAACTCACTGGTCGATCACGGACGCCATATATGAAATTGGGTCATGACAAAGAGTTAGCGTTTCGTTCATAGATAGTAGAGAAGAGTAACCCATAGAGCTTCGATCAGGTAAGAGTAACTCTTCTCTCCTCTCTCTTTTAACCTTATTTTACCAGTCATGGATGGTCTTTATTTCGACATGAATGTGCATTTTGATGAAAGAACCAGTAAGGTTTTTAATGTGGATCCAGATAGGTATAGTTATATTGATTTGTTAGATGATGTAACTCAATGTGTATTATCTTACGTACCCTCAGACAAGGGACTAGTAATTATAATACTTTGTGGTATACTTGGAAGTACTGAGAGAATGGTGGTGGGTTGTGATTTAGATGTCCTAGATATGTTTAAGTTTAATGCTAGAACCCGTTTAATTGAAGTATTTGTTGAGGTGAATGAAGTGGATGGTCCTGGTGTTTTAACTCTATTTGGGCTTGCTGCATCTGCATCACGACCAGAAAAAGCACCTGCTGATGTTGAGATTGATAGTGTAGATGGGGGTTTAGCATGTGATGAGCTCAGTTATGATGATATTAGGAATTTTGGTGGTGATGAAGATAGTGATCAGAGAGTGATGCTAGTATGAGGATGATGCTAGTGATGGGGAAGATGTTGAATATGGAGATGAAGATGAAGAAAAAGACCATCCTAGTGATGATGTTGAATTTGAGTTTAGTTCCGATTCTGACACACAGCCTGAGGGTTATAGGGCTAAAAGGTTAGATCCTAGTAAGTTTGGTTATGAATATAATCTAAAGAGTGATGGAAAGATAAAACTAAAAAAAGGTATGTTATTTGGAGATGTGTACAAATTTAAAGAAGTGTTGAAAAAGTATACAATTCAACAAGGTTACCAAATCATTAGAGATAAAAATGAAAAGGCTAGAGTTACTCGTCATTGTGCATCTACGGGCTGTTATTAGAGAATTCATGCATCTCCTCTTCCAGATGAAATTACCTACAAAATTAAATCTTACAATGGAGAGCATACATGCCTAACCTCGTCCACTAGTTTTGAGGCTAACTCCAAGTGAATTGTCGAAAATTTTGGTACATGCTTAAGGTCAAATCCTATTATGTCTTTGGATGCTATGCAAGTAGAATTGAACCAAAAGTATGGAATTGAAGTTTCAAGAATGCAACTTTATAGAGCTAAGAGGAAGGCTTTGATTGAGATTGAGGGAAGTCATAGTAAGTCTTACTCACTGCTACTAACATATGCTAATGAAGTGAGGAAAAGTAATTCAGGAAGTCTTGTAAAGCTACAATGTGACAGAATATCTATTGGCAGCAACCCAATTTTTAAAAGATTTTTCATAGTATTTGAGGCCACGAAGATCGGATTTATCTCAGGTTGCAGGCCTTTTATTTGGGGCTGCTGCAAATTTTAGGGCGTTAACATTCATGCCAGACAAACAAAAGGTGATACCACTGTCTTAAATTGCTGCAACTCTAATAAATTGCTACAAGTGTCTGAGATTTCGACTGCCATTTGTATGCAGGGTCTTGATAGGGTGATAGCTGAAGTTGCACATGGTTCTTTTCATCGTACATGCTGCCGGCATTTATTCAGCAACTTTAAGGGTAAATATCCTGGATTATTGTTCAAACAATCTTTCTGGCAAGCAGCCAGAGCTTATAACTAGCTTGGGTTTGGTCAAACCATGGAGAGAATAAAGAGTGTATCAACTGATGCTCATAGATGATTGTCTGATGTGCCTGCTAGTAGTTGGCCTAAGCATGCTTTTGATGTAGCAATGCAGAATGATCACGTCGCCAATAATATCACTGAGTCATTTAACCATTGAGTGGGTCCTTTGAGATTTAAACTTATTTTTTCTATGTTAGAGGATTTTAGAACTAAATTAATTATCAAGATTCAGAAAAAGGCACGAAAAAGGATGTTCATTACCTAGATTGATAAGCCCATAAGTAACAAAGAGGCTGCAAATGGTTAAAATGAATGCAAGGAAATGTAAGTTGTTGTTTGCTGAAAGGGATGAATATGAGGTCTTAGAGGAATGTGGTTCATTTCAAGTTCATTTAGATAGTATGCAATGTAGCTATAGGGAGTGGCAAGTTTTTGGCATTCCATGTAGGCATGCTACTACTGCAATCACTCATAGAAGGGGTAATGTTGAAGAGTTTTGTCATCATTTCTTCAAAAATGATGCATACTTGAGAACCTATGGGGGAATTGTTCATCCAATATTAGATTAGGGGATGTGGGAGTCTGTTGGTGGTGACGAGGTACAACCTCCATCTCTTCGTAGATTACCTGGGAGGCTAAAGAAAAATAAAAAAAAAGAAAATTGATGAGGCTGCAAGTGGAAGTAGTCTGTCAAGAAGATCGCATACTTTGAAGTGCTCTATATGCAAGGATTTTGGCCACAACAGAAGATCTTGCCAAAGAGCTCCTGTTAAGAAAAAGAACCCAACAAGTAAACAACAGGTTTGGTTTTTTGTTTTTATTTAGATTATGTACAGTTTAAATGGATTTGTATAGAAATTTAAGTACTTGTGGTATATATTTACAGGAGCAAACACCTATGCAACCTTCGCAATGTGTCACACAAGAGGATGCTATTACTCCTTCTAGAACTGTAGGGGCCAGAGGTAGGGATTGAGAGGAAGCTTGGGCAGTGGCAGTGGCTCATCTAGAGGTATGGGCTTAGACAGTGGCTCTTCCAGAGGCAGTGGCAGTGGCTCATCCAAAGGCAAGGGATGGAGAAGAAGCATGGGCAGTGGCAGTGACTCATTCAGAGGCAAGGGCATCGAGGCAGGACTGGGTTAGGCAGTGGCAGTGGGTAGCTCATCCAGGGGCAGGACTAGATTAGTAGCTAACAGATTTTTGTTCTTCTTTTTGGACAAACTACTGACGCCTTATTGTAAAGATTTTTGTTTGGGTTAGCTTAAGCAATGGTTTTTGTTTTTGTATTTTGGATAGCACAAATACATCATTACTGTAAACATTCTCACCTTTTGTTTTTGTTGGGTGAGAATTGATGAAAAGCTTAGTTGCTACCAGTATTTGTGAATATATTTATATATATTTGTATGGATATGTAAAAACTATTACAAAACAGGTTATGAGATGCTTAAGTAGTAGTTTATATATCATCCAAAATAGGCTATTTACATAAACCATTCGTTACATTTTCATTATATAGAATTCATTTAAATAGTGCTGCTACAGCAACTACCAATGCCAAACTAGACAATAACATACATATTATTAACAACACCTTTAGCACTCCCAAGTTCCCTTTAACAATTTGCAAACTTGCATAAATTCTTTCATTAACAGTTGTCGAAGTTCTCTCATTACCATCTGATACATTGTAATGACTTCATTTAATTGATAGACCTTTTGCCATTGTGTAAGAATTTATTGGGGAATACGACTCCCAAAAGTTACATACTTCACTGTGACAAACATAATATAACCGTGCTCGATTTCTATCTGATTTTGATATTTTTACAGTTGCTCTTTGTTCACATTTACATGTTTTATTTTTTAACATGAGATAAAATTAATTTTAATTGCTTCCCATAGTACTTGAAGTTGACATTCCTATAGTTTTAACTATAAAATGAGTTAAAATAGAGCAAATGAGTTATAAAAAAAAGTTAAAAAAATAGACACAAATGTTAGTAAAAACACAACAGCATTATTGAGCAAATGAGTTAAAAAGACTTACTTGCAAATGAAAGACATAGGCAAGGTGAGAGAAAGCACTGGATGGAATGTTAACGTGCCAACATATATATCAATATGCAAAAAGATAAAATAGGCATTATAAATATTATGTAGTACCGGTCAACAACAAAGTTACTTTTTCAAATACCAAGTTAATGGCTTGTGAAATCTAATTTCAACATTTAAAGTAGAGTGGGAGTCAGTGTAATTTCATAAAGTAAAGGAAAGGTCAATGTATTTGTTAAATATCTCGAGAGAAGTAAATATAATTTATTTTAAATTTTTATATAAATAACAAACTGACGAATTTTAATTAAAATCATAATAAACTCAAGGAATTCCCGTTCCCCTTTGACAACACACGTAACAGAGCATAGGCTCTGATAGCTCTTGACAGTTCAATCCTGACAGCTGACACTCGGGAGAATTAGTGGATAGAGTGAGTGAGTTAGGATGGTTGTGTTGCAGATAACAATTAATTGGTTATAAGAGGGCTGTATGGATATAAACAAGATTGTCTAAAAAAATGATTAATCAGAAGCTAATCATCTTTTTCTCATCAGACTTTAAGCCCTCCATTTCTTCAAAAATCTTCCACTTTTAACTATTTTTTACTTTAATTTAAAAGATAAAAAATAAAAAGAGAAAATTACATTTTAAACTCTACAGTTTAACTTGGTTTCCAAATCAAACCCTGATATTTTTTTTAATTGAAACCGGGATATTTAAATCAGCTTAATTTGGGAACCGACTAAAACTCTGAGATTTAAAATGTAATTTTTTCAAATAAAATATATTTTTTAAACTTATTGTCAACCGAGATCTAGAAGTGAAAGGTACAATAACCACTAACTTATTTTATTTTCAAACTCAAATTTAAATCCAAACTTTCTCTTCTGCCAGAGTATCTCTAATTATACTCTTTATAATTTACCTAAGTGACTCTCTAAAATAACTATTTTAGGGAGTTATCTTTTTATTCACAACTCCAATCACACTCTTTATTTTAGATAGTCATAATTTTTTTAAAAAAATAAAATAAAAAATATATATATATATATTCAGAATTTAATTATATATATATATTGAGTGAAATTATAAATAAAGTTAATAAATAATAAATAAATAAATTAAAATTGACACTCAGGATGGAGAACAAAAAAAAACAAATTGAGACGGAAATCTTCATCAGTACATCTTTATCTCCATTAACACAACCAAACTGAACTAGACGGAGAACAAAAAAAATAAAGTATCAAAGAACAGCAAAAAATTTAACATGATATCAACAAATTGGGTAAAATTTTTAACAAATCTCACCAAGAAATCAAGGTGAAACTCTCACCAGAAAATTTTCAGCAAATCTCACAAAAAATCAGTAATTTTCAAAAAATACCCGTTGAAGCAAGCGTCGATGAAACGGCTGTTCCTCTAAAATCTCAAAAACAAAACAGAAACTGGTACACATTTGATTCAAAAAATATGCCGTTGAAAACTCTCCAAATCAATTGATGGCTCAGGAGCGTGGCTATTGGAGCGTTCTTTTTTGAATTTTCTCGCCAAAGTGACGAAGAAGGTGAAGAAGACGAGAGCGTTGGAGATGCTCTAATAACAAGACATTTCACCAAAAAATCACAGCCACATGAAGACCTCATTTATTTGTTACGATGATTAAGTTATTCAACAAGATTATTATATCAAATGATATAACATACTTAGCAGCATTGAATATAATTAAAATTTATGCAAAACTCATTACATTAATGTTAAGTAAAATAACACATCTATACAACAGGATAAAATAATTAATTTGATGTGATATTTATATAAGTGTCAAAAATTTAACTAATAAAATGAGATAATTTTGTTCTTTTTTTTTTCTTTCTCCTCTCTCATATTCTTCTTTGTAACAAAGTAAAAGCATTTTCATTGATGCTGAGTATTTTTATTTTGACCAACACAACAAAAAATAATTTTTCTTTTACTTTTATTATTGTTTTTTGTTAATCTTTTTGACCTTCTTAAATTAGCAAATTAAAAATGTTTTATTTTTAATTGAGTGGCTTAAAATTGACCAATTAACTAATTATTAAATTGTTGCTATTAAATTATTAAAATTAAATAAGCACGGGTCATAACTAGATAGTTATTTAATAAAATAAGAGTACTCTAGCTTCTCTCTAGTCTTGCAATAGACTGCAAGTCAACTTTGGGTCCAAATTGGAACTAATTTAATGATTTGAGTTATTTATTTTATTTTTTATATTTAAAATATTTATATAAAAAATTAAATTAATCGAATATCACTGAATAATTTAAACAAATCAAATTCATCTAAAATAAATAAACAATGAAGTTTTGACACCGTTTGTTTTTAAAATGAAAATATAATTTGCTTATAACAATATTCGATCAATTTAAATTTTAAAATAAATAATTTTCACATTAGAAATAATAATATAAACAGTGCGTATCATCGAAAGTAACTCATTTAAACCAAAATTACTAGCATGGATCAATCCAATCCATTAATGAATTGAATAAAAGCCAAACGAAATTTCACCAACGACGAAACACGAAGGTGCCATCCGCTGTTTAGATATATTGAAAGAGATAATTTAAAATGAACTAACAAGTTAAATTTTATATTGCTTATTTTTAAGAGAAATTTTGTTGAAAATTTAAATATCAGTTGATATTTAAAAATTGATCTTATCTAATTTTGTTAATAAAATTAATTCCACAACATTAATGTTTACCAAAAATACCATTAAACTATATTTTCAGAAGATTATATTGACCAAATCTCTTCTTAAAAGGAAAAAAAAAATCTCACCTAAAAAATTTATCCCAAAATCTCCTGGCGCAATCACTACAATTTTAACTCTATTGCCGTCTTCATCCTCCATCGCCGTCGTCGCCAATTAGGGCGTTATCGTTGTCGCTACAACATAAATACAAATAATAGATTTAGCAGTTGATAATCTACCATATATTTTTTTCTAATCTTGCATAACAAATACAACTTATAAATGTATTAGTTGATAGTATGTCTTTTACTTTTTGGATCACTACAATACAAATATAACTGATAGATATATTAGTTAATAGTCTATCTTATATTTTTTTTTTCTGATTTTGCATCACAAACACAACTGATACATATATCAATTGGGAAGTTTGCGATGGAGGATGACAGTTAGAGAGGACAGCAGTGAATGAGGACGACAGCGATAGAAAATCGCGCCTTACTCTTTTCATAAACTATTCGCACGCGAAAATAACAAGGATGAAGCTAGCGAATGTTTGGGTTGCTGCAAAGAGACAAGTGGTGATGGTGAAGAAGGATTGACATGAAGGTGGCAAAGATTTGGATGGAGGCGACAGTGAGGAGTGACGACGGCGAGATCTGACCATAGCGGTCGCAGCGAGATCTGGCCACGACAGAGATGGCTTGTGTCGACAGTGATAGGCGACAACAATGACAGGGGCGACAACGATGGAGAGGGGTTAACGAAACTTCAATTTTGTAGAGAGAGATAGACGGTGTTGTTATGGTAAAAGATAAAGAATATAGAGTCGGCAACAAGAGTTTAAATTTTTCAAATTCAAACCTCAAATATGATAGAAAAAAAAATTAAATTTTTTTAAATATGGATAAATCAGTCATAAAATTTCAACTTAATTTATGTTGAAACTAAAATTAGTAAAATAAGCATAGTAAAATTAAAACTGTTATGAGGTCTAAAGAAAAAACTAATTCTCAAATTTATCTATTTTTAAGTGTTTTGTGAATTTGTTTCATCTGTTAGTTAAAAAAATTATTTTTTCAATTTTTCTTTTCAAAATGATCAAAGAATTTAAAAAATAAGAAAAATGTTAAAATTCATTCCAAACAGTCCCATCCCTCTTTTCCGAGAAAAAAGATGAATACGAAAAAAAAAATTGACCAACTAAAACACAAAAACATTTTCAAAGTAAGGAGTAAACAGAATTTTACCGAGGATGGATGTGATAATGCATAAAACAGTGCATATTTTGTTACCTGACAAAAAAATATTGTATTATAAATTTTATTTATTCTATTTATCAATACAATATTATTATATATTAATTCATACATTATTTTATGCACTGAAAATAACTTTATTGATCGAAGTAGATACATAAGCGCATGGATACAACTTAAAAGGAAGGAAAGTGGTGTGCTCCTTCCCGAGGCACACAAGATTCTGGGAAATTGCAAGGAATGACACTAGTGAGCAACTCTCATGTCATTCTCCAACAGTGGTTTTATTTGTTGTAGGGCCTGTCACAGCGGTCCGCGTAATTTTTATGTAATTTTAAAAAATTGAAAAAAAAATTGATTATTAAAAAGCTGAGAAAGCGATGATTTCAGCTTCTTATTTTAACTTTTACCTACAACCACCAAACCAAAAAAAAAGAAGAAGAAGAACTCAAAGCTAAAAGATAATATATGACTTTAAAAAAATCTAAAAGTATCCACCTCCTGCATGGGTAATAATCTCTTTTGAGCTTATTGAAGTTATTTCTACCACATAGTTGAGAAGTAATTAATCAGATGTGCATGGGTCAAGGTGGGCATCATCTTTGTCCCCAAAGGAAGACTTCCAAGTCAAATTGTCCTCAAAACCCACGAAACCTCTGTTTGATTCTTCAAATTCTGATTTGGAAAAAGAATACAGACAACGCGGATATGCCTTTCTGAATCATCAATTCATAGACCCACTGGGGATTTAGACAATCCAATTCACTTATAAACAATGTATTGGCGACTAAAAAGCACAGATACAGATACGACTCAATACGAATACAATGATATTGTAGAATTCAAAAAAGTAGAATTTAGATACAGCTATGATACGTTTGTAAATAATATTATTGTTATAATTTTATATATTTTTGTATTATTTATAAAAATAAAACCAAATGTAATAATAAATTTATTTTATTGTTACAATCAAGCATTCAACACAATTTATTTCATTGTTACAATCAAGTATTCAATATATGGCAATGAGTCACAAAATTATGATAATATTGAAGTAACTAACAAAGAAAAAAATCACAATTTTGTTACGAATTAGAATAAACATAGTAAAACATATAATAAAATAAAAATAAAAGCAAAAAAAATACCCCAAAATATAAAAAAATATTAAAAAAATGAAGCCTCTCGTATCACTGTCCTATCCCTGCTGTATCCTCCCTTATTTCCTACGTATTTGAGCCGTATTCAAAATTCAAAAAAATATAATAAAATCTATCTATATACGTTATGCCTACAGGACCTATTTTAAAATATCTATGGTTTATAGATTGGCTACTTGCTGGCAGATTGAACCATAGTGATTAGTGCACCCTTCAAAACAAGGGTCGTGGCATCTAGTTAGTATGACCAATTCAAGGCCCTGTGGGTGACTCCCATTGATCAAACTTCTTGACCATTGAACGCTTACAAAAACAAAAGTTTGAAACTAATTCATGAACTCCCCTTGAAAAGGAATTTCCTGGTAAAAGTCCAAAAAAACTGAAAGAAAAAAGTGAAGCATGGAACCAAGACCTGTCACCAACACAGTCCACCCAGCATGATGAATCTTGTGAGGAATGAGAGCAAATAACTCCGTGTGGAGCCACCATTTGGGCGACCTTAGCTCCTTCCCTCAATTCAATTCCTCTCTAATCAAAGACTTCACTTTCTGTGGTTCCCCGCCCCCCCCCCCCCACCCCTAATTGGGAAATTTAACACACCTCAGCCTCAGGTCTTCTTCCTTCATTATACAACACAAAAGATTACCAACCCATATCTCCCTATATATAATCCTCCAGAGTGCGCTTGTATATTTGTGTGCATGCATTTTAAAATATCACTGCTCTACTTCCCATAACAACTCTAAAAACAGCCCACCAGTGAAGTAAGGCAAAAGCCAGTGGCCACATAATTGACAACACATATTTAATTTGCAACCATTCTAGTCTGATGGAGGAAACAACATTGGAGCTTGATCAATTGCCAGGGTTTCGGTTTCACCCCACTGAGGAAGAACTTCTTGGCTTCTACCTTAAAAATATGATTTTTGGCAAAAAGATGAGCTTCGACATAATTGGTGTCCACAACATCTACGATCATGATCCAAAGGACTTGCCTGGTAAGCAATATTGGTCTTTCTTTGAAAGTCATAATTTCTAAATTTTTTCTACCATGCAATTCCAGCAAAAAAACATTGATGATCATATATATACAAATAAGTGGTAATGTCTATTTAACAGGGCTGGCAAAGATTGGAGAGAGAGAGTGGTACTTCTTTGTGCCGAGGGACAGGAAGCATGGTAGTGGAGGGAGGCCTAACAGAACCACTGAGACTGGGTTTTGGAAAGCAACAGGTTCAGACCGCAAGATACTGAGCTCATCTGAGCCAAAGAGGACTATAGGACTCAAAAAGACACTGGTTTTCTACAAGGGAAGAGCACCCCGTGGTTGCAAAACCGATTGGGTCATGAACGAGTATCGTCTGCCTGATTCTTGCCCCTCACCAAAGGTATTATAGTTTTATCAGCTTCGGCTGTTTGATGAATGTTCTAATTCGCACCGATCATAATGGTTTTTGATTTTGTGATGTGCAATTTATAAATATGCAATGCAGATGCAGGACATAGTGTTGTGTAAGATATACAGGAAGGCAACCTCCTTGAAGGTGTTGGAAGAGAGGGCAGCAATGGAAGAAGAAATGAAGACAAGCCATATGCTTTTACCTTCACCTCCATTGATACCACCAACGGACACAATCTCCTTTTGCAGTCAACACCAAGAGCTGGTAGCGCCCATGGCTGCCCAACATGTCATGGCCTTCAAGAAAGAAGACGAATATGACGTATTTATGGTAGAAGAGAAAAGGCATGAAGAAGCAGAGGGGGTTGAAAGGAATATCACTGCTTCTCTCCAGTTACCGTCGGGGAAAGAGGAGCTGCCGGAGCTGCAAGTGCCCGGGTTCAGCATGGACTGGACCCAAGACTCATTCTGGTCCCAGATACGAAGCCCATGGCTTGAAAATTTGACCCCCTATGCTAATGTACTCAACTTCTAAGGCCTTTCTTGATCAAGCGCTCGAACTGTAGATAAATTCCTCCACATCCTCATTAGGTCCCATCCCCGATGCAGCTGGGATACCCTCTGAAGAGATGAATGGGAAGTTCCGAGGTTACCCTGAAATTTTGTTCAAGTCCTAAAACCGGTGCACTTATCTAATAAGTTAAACAATTTCACATTTGTTTTATTAGACAGTTCATGTTTCCTTCTTTCCTGCTAAAAAGTAAAGTGACATCAATTACGAAATATTGGTTAAAAGGCACTGCCAAATTATCAAAATTGATAATGGCCCGTTAGTGTTGTATGACGGTGTGAGTATTTTTCTAGTATATGCTACAATTCGCTGTGTGAAGGGAGCATAAAATCTGAAATCTGCAACAAGAAATATTGAAAGTAGAAAAGGGACAAGAAGCAAGTATTTTGGGAAGGATTTATCAGGCAAGTTCACTTGGAACTCACCCTGGATGGATATGGTTGGCCTGCAGGACTCCCGGGCTTGGTTGGCCGTTCGCTTTTGAAACTTAAATCGACCATCACTGGATGGAACCCACTGGGCCAGCCCTGTGATTTGGGGCCCGAATTAAAATAGGACCTTTATAATTTTTTATGTATAATAATTTTAAGAAAAAAATATTACAAAAATTTTAATAAATTAAATTTTTATTTTGTTGTTTTATAATTCAATAATATTTAATTTACAATCAAAACAGCAACAAAAGGAATCAAAAAAAATATACCGAAACAAAAAAAAATTGAATTAGAACAACAAAATATCACTTGAACACTGCCTTTCGCGTATTTTTTTATTGCAAAACTACTAATTAATCTTGTTGCTTTAAATCTTTCACAAACCTATTAATAAGTTCGGTTTCCAACTTGTTTAAACAATTTAAAACAAAAGCAAAAAATTATGTCCAGAGCATTTGAATAGACTAACCATTTTCTATCATGCTTCTCTCCATTTGATATATAACGAATATAATGTATAGAAGAAAAATATTTACCAGAAGCATTTTAGAAAAATTGGCATCATCATTTGTTCTTCCAACTCTACGATCTCTTTCTATCAACAAATCTCTTAAATTCTGATCAATATGGTCTAATTACTTAGATTATTAATATTTAAAAGTCCATATTTTAATACATTTTGATTTCTATAAATACTACCTTCATTATCACTTTCATTCACACACTGGTTATTGTCCACGTTTTCATTCACTAAATCTATAATTTTTTTATTTTTTAAATATTCAAGTTCTTCTTTATTCATTGAATTTTCAAGCAAACTAAAATTTTTTGTTAATTTTTTACCACCGAAAAACTTATCAAAAAAATTCACTTAAGATTGAATTAATTCTTTTATTTTTTATTTTTATTTTTCTTTTTCGATCCAGATATATTTTTTTTAGGAAATATGATTATAAAATTCTACAAATTAAAAAAGTAACAAGCAGAAAAAAATTTAAAAAATTAAAAAATAGCCAACAGAAAAATATTTAAAAAAATTATAACAAACAGATCACTCAATGATATAAACTATTAAACATATATTATATTATATATATAAATAATATTAATATAATAAAAAAACAATAAAAACTTACAGGCTGAATCAAGATTCAGATCTTGACTCTCGAGTCTCTCTCAAAGCGGTAGTGTGCGTGACGCACGGCGACGGCGAGTCGGCGAGCAAGGGCCAAGGAGCAATGCACCGTACGGCGACCGGCGACCGGCGACCGCGAGAGACGCTGAGTTTGACGGTGAGTTTCAGTCTCAGATTGAGCGACGCCAAGTCCGATGCTGCAAATCTGCGACGCACGGCGAGTTCGCACGGTGATGTTTTCTGTTTGCGCGGCATTGCGTATTGCGTTGTGTTTGATGTAAAAAAAAATAGGGCATAAGTATTAATTTTTAAAAAAAACTTAGGGCCCTAATTTTTGCACAAATTTTGGGCCAAAGCCATTGGCTTGTGCCTTTGCCCCAAGGCCGGCCCTGGAAACCCAAGTCCACCTTCTGTTGTTTGGGGAGGTTACTTTGAATCAGGGCACTAGTTAAGGCACATGAAATCGGTTTTTTTGTGAGAATTTAATTTGTATTCATTTTATATGGAAGCTTGGGATACTTTTTTGTCATGAAATCAGTCTCCACACTTAATTTCTTTACTTCGTGAAATTACTAAGGACAATCCTAGTAGTAAAGGGGCCTAATTTAGAAGAAACTGGATCCTAAACCGAGATTTGGTCCACTCAAAATGAGCTGGCTCCAAAGGTGCATCTAGGCTCAAGAAGAGACCAAACTGTGGATGTCGAGCAACCGAACTCCCAGGCACTAGCTCATGCTTAGATGGACCCAGCTCACTAAAAGTAGGTCATTTAGTAGGTCACGAGTATTAATGACAATTTGACTAATTATGTTAATTCCATATAAACCCAAAATTATACTCAACTTCGTTGAAATCATGGGCTTAATTTGGCGGCTCTCTTGACACGAGCTAAGGATGGATGAGATTGTGTAAGTCCATTTTAATCCTCTATATAAGGAAAGCTCAACATTTCTTAAAAAATATGTACATAATCTTTTTTTTGAAATGGTGCACACCTTGGGTACAAAGAAGATGATATTTTAGCATCAGCTCTTGTAAAAGAGTTATCCCATTTCATTTAGCTAGATATGAGAGAATGTTAGTTTCACCAAGTGGCCACATGTTAGGGGTTAATGTAAATGATATAAATTCTACATTGTCCAAGTAGGATCTCTTGATTTAACCTTATAAGTGAGTTCTATTCTTATTTCATCAAAAGAATTTATTTTTTTTTCAAATAGAATAATAAAATTGTGCGTGTTCCCCAAAATGAACAATATATTGGATTCTTACACCAACCCTTTCCCTTTCTTCCTCCACCTTCTTCCCCAACTCCGGCCACCTCCCTCCACTATCGATCGCCATTGTCTAGCCCTCCCTCCCCAGAGCTCCTTGCCAACTCCCCCAAATTTCCCAACCTTACCCGCCACCTCATCATCCTTTCCCGCAACTTTCGCTGCCACCTCCGTGCGCGCTGTCTCTTGTTCTATCTCCATCTTTCTCTCTCACACACCCCTCCATTCCTCGCGTGCTATCCTTCTCCCAGAAACTACCCTGACCGTCTGCACCCCCTTTCTCTCTTGCCTCTGAAAACCCCAACCTTAACCCTAAGGTTTTAATAAAAGACAGAGATAAACTACTAAGTTAGATTTTATGCTATTTGTTTTTTATTTTAATGAAATGTTTTTATTTTTTTTATTTATTTTTAATGTAGAAAAATATATAGACTAGAAGAACAATAATTTCAAAATTTACAAGTGTATTTAAATTAAAGGCATTATCTCTAATATCAAACACAATAAACAAAAAAACTCACAATAAATTTCATTATTGAACAACTGGTCACTCCATGATTTATTTGTTGAAAATTGCAAAAGATTTCGCTCAATTTTCTCACGATTGGCTCAAATCTTGTTAGTGTCCATAGTAACAGTATCAAGCTTTATTATGAAAAATTTTGAATAACAAGCCACCATTCTTGACTTTGTATGCAAACATGTGAATAGCCCTCATCTTTCTCCTTATAAATGAATTTTCTCATTTTGTAAGAAGTGTGCAAAAATAAGAGAAGAACACACAGAATGATTTTTGTGAGTTGGGTGATTTGTATAATTCCTCCTCTATAGTGATAATCCGTCGCCCCTGAACATAGGTAAATTTGTTGAAGTACGTATATCGTTATTTCATGTGTTTATATGTTTGTTTTGAGCATTACTTTGCACAACATTATTAGCATTACTATATGGCTTATTACATCGTACTTATAGAGACCAAGTCCTAATTAAATGAGAAAATCATCAATTGCGGCACAATCTTTTTTAAATTTGAAATTAGAAAAAAATTAATAAAATGAAAAATTTAACTCAAAGGCCAAATTATACTAGAAAAATAAAAAGACGGTCAAAACAAACGGGACTTAAAATAGAAATTTCTAGAAAAAGTTTTTACTAAAATAAATGTTTTTTAAAATGGCAAAACCTCCTATTTCAAGGCCAAAATGATAGAATTTGGATGAAAATCGGCATAAGTTATCGCATATCAATGAATCTCATTCATTAGGCCGTTTTCAATCAAACGTGGGTCTTTCGAATCTAATTCGCCAATGTCGGTGAGCTGTGCTTGTACTTTCAATTTTTGGCATTGTAGGCTTTCATTAAAAAAAAGCTTATAAGCTCTGCATAACTTTTATTAACTTTTATTAAGACGATACAAAAAATTAAAATTTTTACCTAAAATATGAAAAAGGTTCAAATGACAAAAGTATGCCAAAAAAAAGGAAACTAAAAGCTTATCCCGAACTATGTTTTTCCTGTTCTCTGGCTAATGATTGAGAAATTTAGTTCTCTCTCTTTCTCTCTCTCTCTGTGCAAATTTTTATTTTTACTCTGTACAATCACCCAAAAACGAAAATGTTCTTATGCGCTAATTTTTAGTACAACATCAACAAAAAGTTGCAGTGTGTGAGCAGAGTATAATATAGGCAACACGCAATCACCAAAAAGGCTGTGTACCGTCGCTTTGGACTTATTTATAGTAGAACAGTAGCTTATGCGTTTTGGACACACAAGAACGAGGCAGTTGTTGTTGTTGTTACATATCGTCGACCAAGATTCCAGAACCAAAAGGCCTTTGGTTGGCGCAGTCGAGGTTGTCACCTGGACTAGTTCCAAGTATTTGACAATACCTCCTATAGAATCCAATCCGATCCTGAACCCTTGAATCCGAGCCATGGCCACATTCCAAACCACCATTTATGATGTTTGTGATGACGCCGTACCCTGAAACCCGACCCGCTGACTGATCCGAAGCCGATGGCGTCCACCTCCCGGTAATAACGTCATGGCATGAAGGCTTTGGCGACTGTGGAGTCATCCAGAACCACAGAGCTGTCTTGAATGAGACGGTGGGGTCAGTTGCTACTAGATCGGGGTTGTTCAAGAGGTCCACCCCTATGGCCCTTCCCGCAGCTCCGTAGTTGTAATTGCTGAAATTGAGATCAAATGTTTAGTACAAAAAACCATAATGAATTTGGCATCAAAGACACAAAAATAAAATAGATCATCAAAGCTGCCACAGTGCCACTTACTAGGAGATTTGGATTGGACCTCGGCCGTAATATTTCCTGCCGGGAGCACATGGCCATTGAGCACTTGGAACGCAGTAGTCACCGGGGTTTCCTTGTTCCCGCAGATAGCAGTATCCCCACGAGTATGGCCCATCAGGTGCACTAGGCCAACCACCTATTAACACGTACCATCACTTCACATGTATACATCATTTAATTTAACAAAACTATGAGTTCTTATTTAAAACAAAAGTTATAATATTTGGGAGAAATATACATGCATAAAATGAAATAATATGATGCCTTGTGAACACGGCATTAAATACTGTCACGACTATGTTTGTCTTTGGCGCAAGGCGGAACGATCTAAGATTTAAAAACATGCATGATGCATGTTTTGGGGTGCTTTTTGTTTTAATTGTCGATCTGTGTCAATTACTTAAGGTGAACGATTGATGTCAAGTTCAGTGGATAAAGTCATAAACTAACCCGTAGTTTCATGGGAAGTCTGAGCCAAGAAAGCTGCAATCTCTCTTTTACGGACGGTGGTGTCACCGGTGGTTGCGAAGGCGCCAAATGACTTGGCGGCGCCGATGAAAGCATCGTAGGTGTAGAAGTTCTTGGCAGGACAAGCACCGTCGTTGCGATGCAGAAGCATTTTGTTAAACGTGGATCTTGAAACAAGATTGGTGATGTCACCACCACTTGGGCCAGGGGTGGGAGAACTGCCGCACTGGCTTTGGCAGCTGGCGCCACAGTAGTCAGCGGTGTTACCACACCAACCAAATTGGCTGCAGCAAAGCCCTCCTGGGCACAGCGCACCCCCAGCTTGCCTTCCGCATTGTTCTGCCGACCCTCTCAATGATATCGTGGAGAACAAAGAGAGGAGTACTATCAAAGCCCAAAACCTCATTTTCATTTCTCTTTGGGATGGATCTTCAGTTTAACTATGTTATGGGACGCCCTGCCCCAGAGGGGTGGTGGATTTATATAGGGGTCATGAACTTATGATTGAAGAGATGGATATGAATTCAGCTTCATTAGTTGTGTTTTCTTTTCCCTTTTTTTTCTTCCCCCTCTGGCCTCTAGCTAGTTTTTGTTTTTGACCAAATCAATGATGACGGCTACTCTTTCTTTATCTCTTATCCAGATATCTTTTCGAAGAAGAAAAGCAATAGAAGTAGAAGACCATGACCAAGGGGGCGGCTTTAGCTGCATATTCATCAATGCTATACTAATTTGGTTAAACATAGTATTAAATAATTATCCGCAATATCTTTGTTTAAAATAAGTAGGGAAATTTTATGTAAATATGTAATTTTTTTCAAAGCTTTCTTGTGAATTTTGATTATAAACGAATGAACACAACAAAATTAAATCTTGAACATTTTTTCTTTCTCATCGATCAACCCAGCTCTAAAGGTTAGAGTTCCGTGACAAACTATTTTTTTTTCTTTTCTTTGCTTTAGATATATCGTGAGTGTTTGTCATTGCTAAAACTAGTAACTTTTAGATTGTAACTTGTTATAGAAGTTGTAAATATTTGATAAAACTTGTAACTTATAGTTAAAATAGAAGAAAAAATTATTATAAATTGTAGTAAAAGTTGTTGGCGTTTGAAAAAAAATTATAATTTATAATTGAAATTAGTAGCATGAAACTAAAAACTAACAGCAAAAGCTTTCCCAAACACCCCCATCATAAGTGGTTGATGCAGTTTGGTCACTGCGCATATGAGCACATGCACCATGGTCAAACACAAATCTCTGTTTTGCTATATGGTAATAGTTGAATCGAAATGCCGCCACCAATCGAACGGTTCACATGTGGACAGCATAGTCCTATGCTTTTTGCTGCAATTTACTTTTAGGCTTATAATTCCATGAAGCTTTTATAAAAGTCATTCTATCCCTATCTTCTACACGCAAACCAAGTCACAAAAATTTAGAAATCTTTCATTTCTTGCATCTCTTTAAATTAGGTGTTATGTTTGTCTCCCATTAATGCTAGGTATTGCTTAGAAAGTCATTCCCAAGTCGCCTATATACCTCATTTCCACCCCTTTCTGCGAGGAGCATCGATCCCCTCTTTTAAATTGTTTTTACCACTATCTTATGTGGCCTGGCATCTTTACTTCTTTAGTCTATCTTTACTTTTCAATTTTTTAATTAATACATTTATTTAGTTAGTTATATTTTAATTAAGGAGATGGGTGTAATCTTTTATTTTGTCATATAAATTTTATCACGAAATGTGTGAAAAAACTAATTTTGGCGCAAAAAATATTTTAGGAACAATAATTTTAACGACAATAAAAATGTTGTGACTAAAAAGTAATTATTAGTAATGACATTTTTAACTTATCACTAAATCGCATTAGACCCACCTTTTGTGACAATACAAATTGTTGTCACAAAATGCATATTAAGAAGTGATGAGTATTTAATTTTTTCCTAAAATTTTATTGAATTTAATACGTTAATGTGCAAAATAATAAATAATTATAGTTTCACGTAAAATAAACAAAATATATTGTAACTTTATTTCAAAGAAATCTACTATTATTTAGTGATTTAGTCAAATAATTAATATAATTTTTTAGTTCATTGATATTATTTTTAATTAAGTTCTATTAAATTATTCACTATAATTGGTTTAATATTTTTGTGCTAAATAATTTGAATATGTATATTCGAATTTATGATCATTCATTAATATATTTTATAATATAAAAATAAATAAAATTAACTTAAAATAAATAACAAGAAGTAGATAAATTGATATCAAATCATATTTAAGAAAGTAAAGATCTTAGGTTTAACTCAAACTCTTTTAGTTACCTACTTTTGATAAGCAAGTATTAATTGTTGTGAGAGGTGGTGTGATGTACATGAACGCACAAGTTTCATTGCAGTTGATTTCTCATCATAAAAAAAAATTTAAAATTATTTTATTTTATAAAATGGATTTTTTAATTTAATTTTTATTGACAACAATTATTGTCACTAAAAGTTATATTTTTAAATTTTAAAATACCATTTTTAGTGACAATTAGTCACGATAGTGACAAGATTGATATATATATCATCACGAAAATTTATCGTTTAGTGACAATACCTCTTTCGCCACTAATATTACATGTTTTTGTGATGGAATTAATAAGTTGTCAATATATATTTTTAGCTACGAATTTTTACTGACAACCTGTGACTCATTTATTGTTATTAAAAGTTTTTAGTGACAAATAATAAACTGTGACAATTTTTAATTGTCACTAATTGTTAATTTTCTTGTAGTGATATCACTAGATTCGGGACATGCTAAAAGAAAAGTTATTACAATTGGAAAAAATCCAAATCAAAGAGAATAGTGCAATTATGATGACAAATTCTAGCCAAGAAGAAGCATGAATTTTGTAAAGAGACATTGGGCATGATAAATCCTTCTACATGAGGTGAATGACAAATTTGTTGGGTGTCCGTGCCATTTAGGGTGGCCCAAATTAAGAAGCATTAAATTTGGAAACAAAAAAAAGGCAATGAAACAACTTAAAGAGATACTCCCCTTCCAATTGAGAAAATCAATTGCAAAACAAGGGAGTTTCGTAGAATTTTGAAGGTATCTTCTCGGTTCTTATTTCTTGTCATCCATCGGTATAGATCCATGTATTTGATTATTTAGTTGAAAATACTTTGTGCTATTCAAGAATATTATTTTTAATATTATTATCATCAAGTATGTTAAGAGAGTAAACTAGTGTAAACTCATTATTTTTGACGTAGTGAAGATTTGGAATCGATATCTTGCAACTTTTGATTATTGCTTATGTTTATAGCTCTTGTGAATTATGTTTAATCGCGCACAAATGAAAGAAAATTATTTATTCCGCTATAAGTATTTGTTTAATTTTTTTGATGTATACCATATAAAAACTTTGTATCTAATTCAAGAACTTAAATATTAAATGAACATATTGTAACATTTTATTAAGTGATCACTTATCCTATATCAAACAATGTTGAATTGTATTATATAACAAAATCTATAAGAATCAGATACCCAAAATGGGAACAGAATAGGTTGAACCATATTTGCCCATTAATTGGATTGGGCGGATCTTGTACGGATTATAAGCAAAATGAAAATTGAATTTAAAA
>JAOTRH010000024.1:21678558-21693524 GCA_034768845.1 Heliamphora exappendiculata
CATAATTAACACGGGTTAATTATTAGTAATTTTATAATCTAAAGTGTTTATATTTTAAATTTCAACCATTATATTACTCACATAAAAAATTAAATTTGTTGAACATTGTTAACTACTTTTGATCACATTTATTTTTTTAAAAAAATTCATATATAAAACATTTTTTAAAATAAATATGACTATCATTGACTTAATTATCTTAAATTAATATGGATTTTTTGTGTAAATAGTATTTTTGACGATATCTATATCATATATCTATCCATATATATAAAACGTTTGTTTCCAGCTTGGTTTCACTACTGAGTAAATTACATTTTTACCCTCTCAGTAAATGACAATTTTCGGCGCTCCTACGCAAATCTTCCTTTTCTTTCTCACTTAGGCTTCAACAAACCCATATAATCTAGAACCTCAAATCTCACAACTGTTTGGTATATTTAAAAAGCTTGATTTTTAAGAAATTTAAAACTTTTTAGATAAACAAGAATAAAAAAATTCTATTATTTGGGATAATTTTTTATAATAATTTTTTTACTTTTTTTATTTTATTAAAATATCTAATGTACTCTTATTTTTTACTTTTAAGCTAGTGTTTCGGATATTGACAAGATTTTTTTTAATTTTATGAGGGTTGACTTTTTTAATTTAAGGTATTATAATTTTAATAAAAAAAAGTGAGAGTGTATAGAATATTTATAGGGTTTTCCTTAAAAAAAAAAAAAAGAAAACTCTATAGACATTTTTTTATTTTTATGAGAATGATTGACTTTTTTAATTTAAGGTATTATAATTTTACTAAAAAAAGTGAAGGTGTGTGGAATGTCTATAGGGTTTTCCTAAAAAAAGGAAATGAAAAAGAAAGTTTATTTGTTTTTTAGATAAACCAAACAGTATAACTTAAAAATTTGTATTTTGGCAAAAAAAAATACTTTTAAGTGCAACTAAACATAAGTTATATGAGGTTTTCATTGCTTGCAAGGTCTTGGGCATTGCCTTTGGGTTATAGTTTCTGTTGAAAGAACGAAACATGGAGCGATACAGAGAGAAAAGACGAAAATTCAGTCATCGATATCCTAATTGATAAATGTGGAATCCTAACTAATTGAATTCTACTGTATATGTTATAATTTTTTTAATTATTTTAATTTTATAATCATCTTTTAATTCGATCAGTCTTATATTCGTTATTAAATATGTTTGTTCTCCTTGAAATCGAAACAAACGATAATTCAATTTTTATAAAAAAAAAATTAGAGAAAAGTTAAAAAAAATCTGATTTTTATCACTTGAAATCTCAACATTGTTATTTTATTATTATTAATATTATTACTATTATAATATATATAAATATATATTATTATACATATATTCATCCATACAAATATATATGGCCCTTATATTTATATTTGCTTTTGAAAAAATAGATTGGACTAACAATTCTTTCGGATTATGAATTTTTCAAATTTAGTGAATTGTGAAACCTAAAAAGATTAATAATTCATTCTAATCATATAAGGGAATAAGGACCAAATTGCCCCAAGCTTTTTCTTTTTTATTGTGTTATGTTTATTTTAACTGAGGAGACCATCATTATTTGTAGAATAATTATTTAATACCCTTAGAGCGATAATTCATTCAAATTATTGGATGACAAATATTTATATATTGAATAAAATAATAACAAAAAAGTGATGAATTTACCAAACACACTAATAAATGTGAAGTTAAAACACCACCTAAACTTACTCCAAGAGTATTGAATATTTGCTCATAATATTAGGTGTGTTCAATCCGTGCTAAAATACATGCTTGTGGCAAAACTATTTAATGAAATGAGGATCTTGAAATTATTTAAAATTTTTGTTAAATATGTATTTATATAAATACAAATTGAATAGTACGTTGTATATTATATATGAATAGTATAATATATATTATAATGTACTTAGAAAGGTAATAAGAAGTAAATTTTATCATATTTGATTTACATCAAATTAGATAATAAATTAAATCATAACTTATTTAATTTACACTCATGAGATAAGATTAAATTTATTTTTATTTTACCCTTAAATTGAAATATTCTATTTTCTCTCTATCTTTCGTTCTCAAACTCACTTTTTTCTTCTTTTTTTTGTTCTTTATATTTTTCTAGTTGATCTATTTAATCTCTAATTTATATTTATAAATACAAATTATTCAATTTCACATTACTCTGTAATTTATTCATAGTAAACTATTGAAGTCAATCAACAAATATAATAATTTTTTCACAGTATAAGATTGAAACCAGTCAAACCAGTCAATTACTCCAATAATTTGAATGGAGTATTGTTTCAAGAGTATTGAATAATTATTCTAATGTTAAAGGGGTATATCTAGGTAAGTAATATACCATTTTTGTTATCAAATACTAATCTATAAAATCTTTATCTGTATCCAATGAACCAATTTGAGTTTTTCATCCAATTTAATATCTTTAATATTTAATATTGCTTTCATTTTGTCCTCCAAAATTTTAAAAATAATATCAAAATTTTAATTTCCACAAAATTAGAAAAGTATATATTTTTCTCTAAACTAATTTCAATTTTAAATGATAAATTTCATTTTGATGTAAAAACCTCGGTACACAACTATCGCTTCGTAATTACTTCTGCTATTGTGGTCATTTTAAAATTTTGTTATAGCATCTTATTACATCTAAACTAATGCTATAGATATATTTATTTATGATTTCTATTTTCTAATTAACTTTTATTTTTTAAGGTTGCATATCAATTATAACAACTGAAATCAAGTTATTATTAAAAATAACATTTATTCATCTATTTTAAAATTCTATCCATTCACTTATAATTTACTAATGAAAGAGAAATATTGAAAAGAACAAGATATAGAGCAATTAAAATTTTAAAAACTGGACAACTCGATATCTATATTATCTTGTTGTATTTAAATATGCATATTTATACTATATATAATAACAAAACAATGTTAGCTCTTTGAGTTCGAAACTATTAATTTTAATTTTTTAAATTTGTATATTTATAAAATACAAAATTATACATATCAAGTACTTAGGTGTCGTTTGGTAACGTTTATATATTTTTTATTTTCTATTTTTATTTTTAAATATTTTGTAAACTGTAAACAAAAACATGTGTTGGTAATTATTTTTGTTTTCAAAAAACTGTAAATAGTGTTCAAAATTTACAAAATGTTAAGAAACAGAAAAATGTGTTTTCACTTATTTTGTAAACAAATTTTAATTGAATTTATCCGTAACTTTCAACTACCACTTTTTAAACATTTATATTACTAAACATGTTTTTATTTTTTTATAAACATAAACAAAAATATATTTTTTGTTTTCGTAAACAAAATACAGAAAACTGTAAACGTTATCAAATGGGCCTATTGATTCTTTCATGGACTATAGATTCTAGGAAAATGATAAGTTTATTTAAAATTTTTATTTATTACATCGATTATTAATTCTCCAATGAATATGGTATTATTTAAAATTTTAATATATAATATTTTGGGAGTATGATAAAAAATAATACGCATGTCAACTTTCTTTAATGACATTCAGTGCAAAATATTTAAAATCTTAAAATCATAGAAGTATCATTTTTAATTTGGAGAAAATAATATTATTTTTGTATATATAGTTAGTCAAAGTATTAATATAAAATATCATAAATTTTATTTAATTAAAATTAAAATTACATTGTTGATGAATTAATCAGTATTATATAAATTGAATTATTATTATAAAAATATATAATTTTTTTCGTGCATGGCCCGGGTAAGGCGCTACCACATATATATATATATATTTATATATTTATTATATGATATTAAAATTTAAAAAATTTAATTTATCTTAATTTGAGAAGGCACTTGATCATATTATTTATATATATATATATATATATATATATTATATGATATTAAAATTTTAAAAATTTAATTTATCTAAATTTCAGAAGGCACTTAATTATATTCAAGTTCTAAGATCATTGCTAATGTCATATATTGACAATTAGTCATTTATATGCAAAATTAACAATTTTTTTAATTTTTCTGCATTAAAATTTTTTATTAGTTTATCTGTTAAAAACTCGGCAAATTTAAAACAGATATACAATTGTATATTTTTAAGTAAAGTTATTATATATTATTTAACAATACCAATTTTACCTCACTATTATTAATTATTTATATATAATATATAAATGTTTAGTATTATTTATGGGCCCAATTTTTTTGTGCGTGCTGTGCACGCAGCAATTACTCTAGTACTATTTAAATTGTAAAATTATGTAAAAAATTAATACAATTTAAAGGCAAAACAAACCCTACTGTGCAGTAGGGACCCCGTTCCCAGCACAAAACCCTAGTTTCCCAAAACCCTTCTCCCTGATATATGCCATTTTATCTCGTCTCTTATCTATCTCCGGCAAGTAATGCTTACATTAGCAACATACAGTGCGCAAAACCTGGTCGAAAAGCTATGGTGAGTTTGCCTCCTCCTCTCCAATGCAACCTGTAAAGATGCTACTCCCGACTGCGAGTCAATTCTAATTGCTTATTCTATTTGTTTGTGGTTTGTTAATTGGGTAATTTCCAGAGGATGCCGCTCGTGTTCGAATCATTCATTCGACGGCTCTAATGACAGTTGCCCAACAGCTTCAGAGGAGGTTATTCGCCGCCTCTACCACGACCCCCGCAGCCGCCACCAGTTGTTTTTTCTTAAGAAACTTTGCCCCTTATCAATCTCGGTTTCAGCCAGTCATGGTGAAGGTTCTAAATTTGTTTTTGTGCAATATATAATTGTATACACATAATTACCCAAAAAAAAATTGTATATATATATATATACACACACACACACGCTAGGGAAATGCTACTATTCAAAACATAATCTAACTGTGGTAGTGGAATGATGGTGATAGCACAAATGATGGTGCATAGAGAGAGAATATGAGAGGAAGAGAGATGCAGAATGAGTTTGTTAGAGAGAGAGAGAGAGAGAGGGTTAAAATAGGGAATGGGTTTGTTCGAGAAAGAGTGATTTAAAATGATTTCATCTGAAAGAGAGAGAGAGAGAGGGGGGGGGGGGGATTTAAAATAGGTTTATCAAGCAAGATAGAGGGAGAGGAGGAATACAAAGGAGTTAAAAATGATAAAATCAATCTCAGTATTAAATTTTTTTGTTGATAATTAATGCTCACCATTAAAAGATGTTTTTAAAAAGGTGAGCTTCAGATCCTATGATATAAATTGGATTAATCCCAACCGTTCTTTTCAAAATGTGCTAAAAGAGAGAGTACATATTTTAAAAAAGGTGATTTTTTGACCGTAGGATCTAGTTTTGAATTAATATCGACCGTTCTTTAAGATGTATTAGAGGAGAGAGAAGATATTTTGAAAAATATGAACTTCCTTATTATGTGTTCACGTGTGCATGCGGGTGTGTGTTTATACACACAAGCATGCCCATATATTAACTATATAGTTTTCAAACATCAGATTCGGTAGAAAGAGATGTTTATTATTACAATTTTTTTTTGTGCATAATTTTAGGTTTTGCTATTGTTCTAGCATTTATGTATGGAAGTGTAATGTTTCTTGAGGAGAATGCATTATATAAACCCAACGGGCATGCCGAAAGCTGAAAGGCCCTTCCTTTCTGTTAAGAACAAATTGGACCTATGCCCTTCACAGGCTTCACTAGCATTTGAATGCCCATGTGGTAATTTTTACTGTCGAATCATCAGTAGGTTCAAGCAGGATTGAATTTACGTAATGGAACTGTACTTGATTGAATTTACGTAATGGAACTGTACTTTTTTCTTCTGGATCATGTAACCCATATGCTCAGTTACCTTGATTAAAACGATATGTATTTATTTATAGATTCATTTTTACTGAAACCCCATATGGACCAAGGAGGCAGGGGATTTTGTAGAATGATGGAAATCAATGTTTTTTTTTGATATGTAAAAGCAATCCTTTCTCACCTCTTTTGTCTTTTTAGTTTGTTGATTGTTGATTTGCCATGTTATATTTTTCCTCTTTTCTGTGACAAGAGTCTTATTATTATCTTTAATTGTTACAGGTGCAGGACAGGCTGTTGCAAAATTACAATTGCTCTTACATGCAAAGTTCAGCATTTTGTATTGGTAACAAATATGAAAAATGCATTCAGCTTAAATTTAGAAAGGCCAGGGTATCTTGTGTGATCAAAGGCAATCAACCAAGATTTGTGAGACCTATTTCTGAACGAAGTTTTCATAATTTTAGAAGCTTTGTTAGTCAGCCCCAAGCTAATTTTCTGTATTCTAATATTGCAATGCCTTTGAATAAATTTGGATGTGGATTGATATCACCTCATGCTGGTGTTTATGCTAAGAGGCCTTTTTCACACATTCCAAGAGCAATAGTAAATAAAAATGATAATGTTGGTGTTAGAGATGGAAGGATTAGTGGGAAAACTTCAGCATTCAAGGTTTTCAATAAGCATTGGAAGCAGGGAACGCCATTGGCTGCTCACAAGAGAAATGCCCAAGGTGGCATGCGAGTTGCTGCATCCAATCAGGCACTGGGAACAAATGCTTCTAACACTGCAAGTTCACCTAATAAAGATATTGATATGGTGAACTCAAGGGAGCAATTAGCTGGGGGTGGCGTGGAGGTTGTGAGCTTGGGACCATCAGTTTCAAGCTCGCCGGTTGGAAATAACAACAAAATCTCCAAAGCTAAAGGAAAACAAAAGCAGCAATCAAGAAGTAACAAAAGCAAAGAACAACTTTCGGGTGCTAATGTTGCTTCTGATGCAGCAGCTCAGCTAGGAGGTTCTAAAAGAGTTTCTCAAGCGAAGAAATCCAATACCACCAAAAAGAACCAGTCTTCACCTGCAACAGCGGTTAGCAAATTTCTCTTGTATGATTGTCAATTTGAGTTTTATCCATTGCAATAAGTTAACTAACGCTGCAGTTTTCCAGAATAATTCTACTGCAAATGCACCCATGGAAGTGCTTGATAATTCTGTTTCAACAATGCAACTGTCTGTAAGCACAACTAGAAAATCTCGTACAAAGGGCAAATCTCTAAAAGAAGCTAATGCTCTAGTCAAAGCCCATGAAGCCCCACAAGTTTCATCTGGAAATGAGTTGATACATAAACAAAAATCCCAAGAAAATGGAAATGCTAAGCCTCAGGGACAAAGTACAATGCAGAAGCTCTATCCTCCTACTGGAAAATCTGTTGTGGTTGTGGAGTCTGTCATGAAGGCAAAAGTTATTCAGGGCTATCTCGGTGACATGTTTGAAGTTGTACCTAGCTATGGTCATGTAAGAGATTTGGCTGCGAGATCAGGTTCTGTGCGGCCTGATGATGACTTCAGTATGGTGTGGGAGGTTCCATCTGCTGCCTGGACTCACCTTAAGAGTATGAAGGTTGCTCTAAGCGGGTATGATAGTTTCTTTCTTCTAAATCACTGTTTCAAGAACATTGTCTGTGTGGCTTGCTACTGAACTATTTTGAAAATATACATTTGCTTGTTGCACTGAACAATTCACCATCTGGTTTCTGAATTACATGCTTTTGATTGCACTTCCATAATTCTAAGATCTTTCACCTTTGAATGTTTGTGGTTTCATCATATTTTGAATAGGCTTTATTTTTATCCTGTTTAGTCATTTTTCTGGGTGCCATTGTCTCACTTGCTCTGCCTTATAACTCAGAGCAGAAAAACTTATTCTTGCATCAGATCCTGATCGTGAAGGGGAGGCTATTGCCTGGCATATTGTTGAGATGTTGCAACAACAAGAAGCATTACGTGAAGATGTAGATGTAGCAAGGGTTGTCTTTAATGAAATAACTGAGTCATCTGTCAAAAGTGCCCTTCAGGCTCCACGAGACATAGATGTAAACTTGGTTCATGCTTATCTTGCACGTCGGGCTCTTGACTACTTGATTGGATTCAACATTTCACCATTGTTATGGAGGAAATTACCTGGTTGCCAGTCAGCTGGCCGAGTTCAATCTGCTGTTTTGTCTCTTATATGTGATAGAGAAATGGAAATTGACGAATTTAAACCACAGGAATACTGGACAGTCGAAGTTGAGTTTAACAAAAGAGAACTTGGTTCGGTAATGAACTTTTCATCATATTTGACCCACTTCAATTCCAAGAAGTTAAACCAACTGTCAATTAGTTCTCATGAAGAGGCCAAGGAAGTTGAACAGAAGATTAATTCATCACACTTTGAAGTGGTTGGATCTAAGAGAAGCAAAATTCGGAAAAACCCTCTCCCTCCGTTTATAACATCAACACTTCAGCAGGATGCTGCAAACAAACTACATTTTACACCAACATATACGATGAGACTGGCACAGAAACTGTACGAGGGGGTTCAATTGTTGCATGAGAAGGCAGCGGGATTGATAACATATATGAGAACTGATGGATTGCACATTGCTGATGAAGCTACAAAGGAGCTACGCATGTTGGTTATTGAGAGATATGGACATGATTTTGTGTCAGGGAGTTCCCGTAAATACTTTAAGAAGGTGAAGAATGCTCAAGAGGCCCATGAGGCAATTAGACCCACAGATATCCGGAGATTACCCTCTACACTTGTTGGAACACTTGATGAAGATTCTTTGAGGTTATATGCTCTTATTTGGTCTCGTACAGTGGCATGCCAAATGGAACCCACTATCATTGAACAGATACAAGTTGATATTGGAAATGCTGAACAATCCATTGTTCTTCGATCTACATGCTCGACAGTTGTGTTTCTTGGATACCAGGCAGTCTATGAGGATTCGGAAGCTAAAGCAATAAGATATAATGAAAATGAAGGAAATGATTGCACTGAAGCTTTTGAATTTCTCATTAACCTGAAGTCAGGGGATTTGGTGTGTCCTGGTGAAGTGAAACTCAAGCAGCACAATACACAACCTCCTCCACGTTACTCTGAGGGATCATTGATTAAAAAGCTGGAGGAGCTTGGCATAGGAAGACCTTCTACATATGCAACTACATTAAAAGTTTTGAAGGACAGAAATTATGTGACATTAAAAAGCCGAATATTATATCCAGAATTTCGTGGTCGCATGGTTTCGGCCTTTCTCTCACAGCATTTCTCCGAGGTCACTGATTATAGTTTTACTGCTGATATGGAAACAGAGCTTGACAATGTTTCTGCAGGATTGACTGAATGGAAAGGCCTACTGAGAGATTATTGGACAAGGTTCAGCAAGTATTGTGAATGCGCTGCTAACGTCCATATTCATCAGGTGGAGAAGATGTTGGAGAAAACATTTGGGGATTTCTTGTTTGCTTCTCTCCCCAATAAAAGCAGGACATGCCCAAGTTGTCTGGAAGGCACATTGATTTTCAAAGTCAGTAGATTTGGTGCTGGTTATTTTATAGGTTGCGATCAGCACCCAAAGTGCAAGTGAGTATGATGTTGAATGATTGGAAATTGTTTTGCCCCTATTCTAAATATTTATATGTTTGTAATATCCATATGTGCAATTGGGCATCTTTGTATACTTATAAACTTGCTTGTGTTTTAATTCATGCTGGTGCAACTTTTGTATGTGTGTGTGATATAGAGTGGGTTTATTAACTTATTATGCTATTCTCTTTTATATTTCTTCTATTTATTGTGCTTTCTTTGCTTTTGTTGATGTCGAGGTTGTGTAACTCCTCTAGATTAGGGCTCTAGTGGTAGAAACAATATTGTTAAAAATGTGCCTAAAGTGGGGAGTGTAACAAATAAAGTGTTTTAAATAGTTACGTAAAGTCACCAATTGTCTCAAAAGCTTAAGTTTTTGGAAAATGGGCTCAACATTGTATATCAAGCTATCTAACATTATCCCTTACGTGCGACCCTGTCTCTCTCGTGGAGATGCGAACAAACTGAATAGGTGTTCTAACACACGGAGTGCATAATAACAAATATGACAATAACAGATATAACGGGAAAGCACATAACGAGACTTGAACTGAAGATCTCATGAAACTAGAATTTTGATACCATATTAAGTCACCAATTGTCTCAAAAGCTTAAGCTTTTAGGAAATTAGCTCAACATTGCATATTAAGCTATCTAACAAGTTAAAGCTAGGTGAATTTACAAAATTGCTCTTAAAGTATTCTTTTTGAATAAGCTTAAAGCATGTTTTTTTGGGTGATATTTTGTTTATGGGTTTTAAAAAATATAATTTATTAGTTCTAACCTTTGACCCATGAAGCAAAATTTCATTTTGTTTCCATCGAAATGGCCAAAATGTTTTTGTTTTATAGGAATCTAAAATGAAACATTAGAGAAAACAGTATTAAATAAGAACGAAATGGATCGAAATACCGCGAAACATGCCAAAACAATGTGTTGGTTCAACACTTACTAGGAATATCCTACCATGATCATTTGTATTTGCCATAAACAGGCAGATACAAAGAACCAACATGATTAGATCACTAGAGAACAGATATGATTGTCTAATTTTTTTGTTATCACAAAGTTACTCTTTTCATAAAAATTGTAATCAATATTTTTTGTTTCCTTTTAATCCCAACAACTACCAGAATTTTTCATTTTTATTCTTTTAGTTTCCTTTTAATTCCTATGCGACTTCAGGTAGCAATGAAATATTTTACATTTGTTTTCTTTCTTAGAAGTTAGTATTAACATTAATCCAATTTTAGTATAGTTTCTCATTGTTATACTTAAAATCAATATATAGCCCTTAAACACGTTTAGTTGTTTAGTTGTTAGCCTATTATACTTTAATTTATTTTTTCATATGTTTCTATTTTTTTTCTGTTTTTCTATTATGTTTTTGAAATTTGTTTGGAAATGTTTCAGTTTCCGAGCCGATCAATTTAAATGAAAATTTGATCCTTGCTTTGGATGATAGTAGTATTGAATTATCCCTTGATTTGGCATACAAATACAAATGTAATGGTGTGATACACTGCGTACATGACAACACCAGGGCAAGTCACTCAGTTTCTGGAAGGAGAAAAGAAATTTGATGATTATGCACTTTAGGATTCAATTGCATTGCCTATGCTAGGCATTGAAGCAGCTACTTACCATTTTGTTGCGCATATTATGAACTTCCTTTTTGTATTATGACTATCAACTATCATGGGTGTGAATATTTTGTAATGTACAAGGAAAATTAAATAAAAAGTCATGTTTAGTTGTTATATGAATAGTTGTTTAATTGTTATTATATTACTTCATTGATTCAAGAAATTGAACAAGCCTATGCAAAACTTGCACCAACAACTTTCGTACAATTGCACAAGACTCTAATCATTTTAATTAGAAGGTTAAATACTTTGTTCTTTAATTTGTTTGAACTTTTTTATTATAAATTAGAAATCCTTTGCCTTTACTTACCAAAAAAATATTACAAATCCGTCGCCTTATCAAAAAAAATATTACAAATCCTTTGCCTGGATACACAATTTTTGAAAAATGTGCGTTTTACTTCAATTAGGCGTGCACTTGCGCTTCAGCGCAAAGACTCCTTTGTGCTTAAGTGCGCCTCACACTTTCACCGGTACTGGGTAGAAAAAAACAACCAATTTTTTTTATGGTGATGCCCAATTAAAACAATACTCAATGGTGATCATTACAGCTCATGACAACCATGAAGCTACGAAAATGCCCCTAATCAAAGAACTTAAAAGAAGAAAAGAAAAACATTGTTTAATCTTGATGGGCACCGGAAGTATGTACAGAAATCATAATCTAAGGTGCCACTGAAACTAAAACTTGATCTTGGTTCAATTCAATCATTTTAAGGGTGGTCCATGGAACCTCCTAGAAGTGTCCATGTGTCATATATGCTTCATGACTGAAGTCTGTTGACCGAGTCTTTGAACACTCAGTTCGGATTGAATTGGTATAACACATGACTTGTTGGATTGTAACAAATAAAGAAGATAACTTGTATGGATTATAACTTGGAATCCGTTTATTACTAGTAAAAAGATAATGTTTTAATTTTACCCAATGAGAACACCCCTGATATGCTGTCAGCATTGTCTGGCTCACCCTCCACTGACTTAAAGTCCTTAATAGGGATAAAAAAAAACTAAAGGCTTCTGACCTAATGTGCAATATAAATGTGTGTGTGTGTGTATATAAATCTGAAATATAATATGTAAGGGAGAATGTTGTTGCATTGCCCTTTCTAGGTTCAAGGCTATAATGTTTGGAGAGTACATTTTTCCTCATCGTAATGTTCAGTTCGGTTGGTGTGCGTGCGTGCGGGCGCGCCCGCCCTAAAATGTACATTAGTCATAGCTCTAGTGCAATAGTGGTATGGAAACATTCAATACATACAATTGGTTTGAACATGCATTGGCCTAAAATTAAACACTCATACATTTTTTCGTTCTATTCATTGTGATGAATTCTAGAAGTTACATGCAAGGAGAACAATCTTTTCATTGGTATAAAGGGATTCGTTCTATTCATTGGTATAAACAGATTCATATATTCTCTCTCTTCATTTTCTTATATTCTTGATTGTAGGATAGTTGCAAGTCTTTGTTATTATTTCAGGTTACTTGAGTTGTGATTGCAAACAATCTTTTGTTATTTTGATCACTTTCAATATATTGGCTTGTTTGATTTGTCACAGGTACATTGCTAAGACATTGTGCGGTGAAGATGATGATGAGGTGACTCCTCAAAATAACAACACAGTGGAAGAGCCAAAACTGTTAGGTCTTCATCCTGGATCAAATGAGAAGGTTATACTTGTTTTTATTTTGACAGTTACATATATTAAAAATGAATCGTTATCTTCTAGAGAAGTTTATTATCCCTTCTAATATACGTATGGATATCAATTGTTATTCCTCAGATTCTCTTGAAGAATGGTCCTTATGGGTTCTATGTTCAACTTGGTGAGGATAGGAAGGGATACTTGCGTAAAAGAGCTTCTGTATCTCAAGTATGCATATACCTTGCTTGCATTCATGATGTGACTATTAAATTTTTGGAGCTATAATATTCTGGTCTACTGCCATTATCTGCGTAGGTGCAAATGGTTAAATTAAACATCTATTCCTCTTTTGGTTCTCAACTTCTAAAGTAAATCAAGGATGAGTTGTAAGCATGTACTGGGTGACTCCTGAAGTTTGGAAATGTTAATTTCCCATTGTCAGGGGATAATCTGTGGGTGTTTTCTTATTGGTATCAGTTGTAGTAGCTGTAGTTGGTGTTATAATCATTATCAGAATCTGATAGTGTAAAATTAATGTGGTTAATGAATGCTTTTTGTCAGGATACAACTGCTGCTTCTCTTGTTTCATCACTATTGAGTAATTACAAATGGAATACACAGGTGCAGTTTATCAGCTCCATATAGGATATGTATGCTGATGGCCCCTGTCACATAATTACTTCATCCTCCCTGATTTTCCCTACTACATATTAATTTTGTAAACTTCATTTAATATAGTTGAATAGTAAAAAATAAATTTAGGGTTTGAAGAAGAACGAAGGAAAGATTGAAAATAAGAAATGAGATGAGAAGAAAGAGTTTTAAGAGGTTAATTAGTCTCCTTCATCCACATATCATTTTATATATATTAGGTCAAAGATAAAGATAAGTACAAGAATCCTATTAAAGAAATAATGGAAAAATAGAAAGGAATGAAACTAATAAACTCTCAACACTCCCCCTTAAGCTGGAGCATAAATGTCAAACAGGCCCAGCTTGATAAGCATACGATGAAAAGTAGAACGCGGCAACGACTTTGTAAGAATATCACCAAATTGGTCTTCAGAACGGATATAAGGTGTGGCAATCTGTTTATGCAACAACAAATCCCGAATGAAGTGGCAATCAATTTCAATGTGTTTAGTGTGTTCATGAAACACTGGATTATTAGCAATAAAAATAACGGCCTGATTATCACAAAACATTCGTATAGGAAGTGGTGTAGAAATGCCAAAATCCCGAAGAAGAGAGCAAACCCACAACATTTCAGAGGCGGTGTGAGCCATGGCCCGATATTTGGCCTCAGCACTGGAACGAGTCACCACATTTTGTTTTTTACTGCGCCAAGTAACCAAATTGCCACCAACAAGAGTACAATAGCCAGACGTAGATCGCCTATCTGATCGGAAAACTGGCCCAATCAGCATCACTAAATCCGGTGACAGTCAAGGGGCGATAAAGTAAGCCACGACCGGGGGCACTCTTTAAATAGCGGAGAATACGACAAACGGCCTCATAATGTGGCTGCCGAGGAGCATGCATAAACTGGCTCATGCATAAACTGGCTCACATAATTACTTCATCCTCCCTGATTTTTCCTACTACATATTAATTTTGTAAACTTCATTTAATATAGTTGAATAGTAAAAAATAAATTTAGGGTTTGAAGAAGAACGAAGGAAAGATTGAAAAGAAGAAAAGATATGAGTAGAAAGAGTTTTAAGTGGTTAATTAGTCTCTTTCACCCACATATCATTTTATATATATTAGGTCAAAGATAAAGATAAGTACAAGAATCCTATTAAGGAAATAATAAAAAAAAAAGGGAATGAAACTAATAAACTCTGAACACTCCCTCTTAAGCTGGAGTATAAATGTCAAACAGGCCCAGCTTGATAAGCATACGATGAAAAGTAGAATGGGGCAGCGGCTTTGTAAGAATATCACCCAATTGGTCTTCCGAATGGATGCAAGGTGTGGTAATCGTGTATGCAACAACAAATCCCGAATGAAGTGGCAATCAATTTCAATGTGCTTAGTGTGCTTATGAAACACTGGATTATTAGCAATAAAAATAACAGCCTGATTATCACAAAACATTCGTATAGAAAGTGGTGTAGAAATGCCAAAATCCCAAAGAAGAGAGCAAACCCACAACATTTCAGAGGCGGTGTGAGCCATGGCCC
>JAOTRH010000024.1:21693624-21731100 GCA_034768845.1 Heliamphora exappendiculata
TCTCTCTCTCTCTCTCTCTCTCTCTCTCACACACACACACAAAAAAACACATAGATATAGATTGGGTTCTCCGGGGAGGACAAGGCGATCTGGTGGAAGAGATTATCTGCTCAAGGTCTGTTTTCTTGCATCTGAATCTCCCTTTTTGATGCAGTTTTTTTTAATAACAATTTGGGTCTTTTGAATTGGATTATTCTTGCGAAAACTGGGTTTTGATTATTTGTTTGATTGTTCCATTTTTATGTTTTTAGTTTTTTGAGCAACATTAATCAGATCAAGTCTAATAGTGCATCTCCAATTCAGAATTTGATCAAAGAAGGGTAGGAAACGAGTTCCAATCTTTTCATTTACTTCTTCAAATCTAAAAAAACAAATCAAGAGAGAACCAAATAATCCCTCATCAGATCGTGGATGGTTCGATCACTTCATCAAATCTCAAATGCGATGAAATTGTTAAAAGAGTAAGGATTGGAGTTCTTTTTTTCTTTTTTTTTCGATTTTCCTCAACATAGATGCTTTAAGGAGGTTTTTTTTTTTATGGGGGATAATTTGACTTTTTTTTTGTGTGTGGAAATATTGTGACTGAAAAATGAGCAGGAATTTGGAGTGCTCCACTTCAGATCAAGCTCTTAAACCACATTTTTACTCAAATTCTGATGAAAAAAAAAAAAGAAGAAGAAGAAGCAAGGATTGGAGATAAATGACAAACATTTCTTTGTTTTTCTTTTGGGGTTTTTGATATTGGGTCTCGGATTTTGCAGGAATTTTTGTTCCTTGAGTTGGGTTTCTGATTCTCTGTCCAGATTCACCCTGAAGTTCTCCTCGTGGTGTTTTATTTGACTTTAGCCAAACATTTTCTCAGAAACCCTTCTGCACTTACATTCATTCTCATTTCACCCTTTAGATCTTAGTTTCCTATATCCATTTTCGCTCCATCTTTAATTTACCAGGATAGTAGAAGAAGATTTGTGATTTTTGATCCAGAATACTACCCATCTTGTTCCGAGGGAATTGGGAATCGGATTAGTTGAACCACCCGAACAATTCGATTTTCTTAATCTGCATCTGATTCCATTCTTTGAATTTCTTCCAAAATGAGTGATTCAAAACTCGACAAGCCCTTGATAACACCGTCTTCGTCGCAGAAGCTTCCTGATTTCAAACAATCCATCAAATTGAAATATGTTAAACTTGGATATCATTACCTCATTACCCATGGAATGTACCTATTCTTAACCCCTCTAATTGTCGTTGTTGCGGCCCAGCTTTCTACATTCTCACTCCAAGATCTTTATGTTCTTTGGGACCATCTCCAGTTTAATCTGATATCTGTGATCCTGTGCTCCACACTTCTGGTGTTTCTATCGACCGTCTACTTTGTTACTCGGCCTCGTCCTGTTTACCTCGTAAATTTCTCATGCTATAAGCCCGAGGATGCTCGGCAATGCACAAGGCAGATTTTCATGGAGAGGTCGTGTTTGACAGGGTCATTCACCGAGGGAAATCTCCAGTTCCAACAGAAAATTCTTGAGAGATCTGGACTTGGTGAGACAACTTATCTCCCCGAAGCTGTTCTAAGAGTACCTCCTAATCCATGTATGGAAGAAGCAAGGAAAGAAGCTGAAGCTGTAATGTTTGGTGCCATTGATGAACTTTTGGCAAAAACCTCTGTGAAACCAAAGGATATTGGCATTTTGATCGTGAATTGTAGTTTGTTCAACCCAACACCCTCTCTTTCTGCAATGATCGTAAACCATTATAAGCTTCGTGGGAACATTGTTAGCTATAATCTGGGTGGGATGGGTTGTAGCGCTGGTTTGATCTCAATTGATCTTGCTAAAGATCTTCTTCAAGTCCACCCCAATTCGTATGCTTTGGTAATCAGCATGGAAAACATTACTTTGAATTGGTACTTTGGGAATGAGAGATCAATGCTTGTTTCAAATTGCTTGTTCCGAATGGGAGGTGCCGCAATCTTGCTTTCAAACAAGAGATCTGATCGGCGCCGATCCAAGTACCAATTGGTTCACACTGTTCGGACCCACAAAGGTTCTGATGATAAATGCTTTTCCTGTGTTTTCCAAATGGAGGATCCAAGTGGTAAGATTGGGGTCTCATTGTCAAAGGATCTGATGGCAGTTGCTGGGGATGCTTTGAAAACTAACATCACCACCTTGGGTCCTCTCGTGCTTCCAATGTCTGAACAGTTGCTCTTCTTTGCCACATTGGTTGGTAAAAAACTTTTCAGGATGAAGATAAAGCCTTACATCCCTGATTTCAAATTGGCTTTTGAGCATTTCTGCATTCATGCTGGAGGAAGAGCTGTGCTCGATGAAATAGAGAAAAACTTGCAGCTTTCTGATTGGAACATGGAGCCTTCGAGGATGACACTTTACCGATTTGGGAACACTTCGAGCAGTTCTCTTTGGTATGAATTGGCATATACGGAAGCCAAAGGGAGGGTGAAGAGAGGTGACAGAACATGGCAGATAGCGTTTGGATCCGGGTTTAAGTGTAATAGCGCAGTATGGAAGGCTCTGAGGACTATCAATCCGGCAAAGGAGAAGAACCCGTGGATGGACGAGATTGACGAGTTCCCGGTGAATGTTCCAAAGGTCTCGGCCATCTGAAATTCTATTGGTGATTGGTGCTCCTCTGTGAGCCAGTAAGTTAGTGTATTCTCTCTCTCTCTCTCTCTCTCTCTCTCTCTGATCTTTCGACTTTCCTTTGGTTTTCTATGTTGTTGGATGTGCTTTAGTTTGGGGTTTAGGGAACTGAAAGGATGTGATGTGATGGTGTGATCTGGGGCTAGCCCAGAATTCATTTTATTCTTATGAGAAGCTGAGATTTTTAACTAGTGGTGGTCTAGGGATTTGATTAGGATTTATATTGAGCTTGGGCCAGACTAAGAATGGTTGTGCTTCTCATGTTAACTTATGTCATGACTTTGAAATTCAAGAGCCTTTTGGCTGGGATTTATATCTATTGATCTTGGTGTCTCTTTCCTTTTACTTATTAACATCTTCATTTTACACAGCTCAAGAGTTCTTATACATATATATTGTGCAACTAAAAGATGTTAATGATTTGTTAAAACAGAGGTACACCACACACCCACTTGACCTGCCCTTGTCTTCAATATTTCCTTTTTCCTTTTTGTGTGTGTGTGTGTGTATTTTGTGATGTGGCCTGTTATCAAAGAACTTGGAAGCAGAAAATGAGGAAGTTGATCACCCTGGTTTTTGGCAACACAAGTGCACTGCCTCATGATGAAAAGTTAAGTATTTTAGTCTCTAATCAATGGCTTCTCAAACAATAACTTTGACTAAGAATTAGCTTTTGTTTGGGATAGCTTTTAGGAATCCGCTTTTTTTCTTCTTTTTCTTTTTTCTGTCAAAAGTTTTTACTTTTTCATTCTTTGTGACGAGATGATTTTTAAAAGTAGGCAGATTTGGCTAAAGTTGAAAAAAAATTCAGTAAAAATGAAAAACACTAAAAAAATTCACTAAAAAAAAGCTGTATAAAAAAACTATCCCAAAGGCAGCCTTGATCTTATTCTTTTGTTAGAAAAACTATCCCAAAGGCAGCCTTGATCTTATTCTTTTGTTAGACGGGAGGTGCTGATATGAATATTTCCTTGTTGAGATGCCGCTGGAATGGCAAAGAAAAATGAAAAAAAAAATCTCATTTAAATGGGAATTCTATGGTCTTCTTAGGGCTTGATTGGTAACTTTGGTTTTTTGGTTCAAAACGCTAAAAAGTTAAGATTGTTTGTGTGGTAAAAAAATAAAAAAAATAAAAAAATCAAATCATAACACAAATTCTTAAAATATTTTATTTAAATTTGTACAACTTTTAAAATATAATAATATTAATTATTCATAACTTATTTATTACCACTATTAACTACATATAATTATTAATATCAAATATATAGAAACGTAAAATTGTTCAATTTGAACAAAAAGTAAAAAAATTAATTTTTCACCCAAACAATTAATTTTAAAAAAGTTAAATTAAAAATTAAGTTACCAAATAATTTACTCTGAATATAATTTAATTTTTTAACTAAAAATATAAAAAAATAATTAAATTTTAAACTAATGGCCAATTGGCCTTAACGTTCTTGCAAACCCAGCAGCCCTTGGAAGTTAAGCTAATGGGATCTGGCCATGCTGAAGTAGTAGTTCACAAATTAGGCTGCAAGTTAAAGCCAGGATCCAAGGAGGCTGTTGCATTGATGGACAAGGGTTGGTGATGTGCCCTTGGGCTCAGTTGTTAGATATATTTTTATTATTTGAACGGCTCATTTTGTAGCGCTCGCAGAGTTGGTTATTTATGCATAAAATGATGATTGTTGGGTATTGATAGCGACGTGATCGGAATACAATTCGTCTAATTATTAATTTTTCTCAAATATTGCAATTACTGTTCATTTTTCTAAAATTTGTCAACTAATCGCATGACTATCCATTATCGATCAAGTTGACTTGTCACATAAATGATTTACTTAACGGGCTCTAAAAAGTGAACGGTGCAAAATATGAAAATACGTGTGTAGTCGGCTCCTTGAAGGGAAACAACAAGTTCTGCCTTCAGTACCTCGTTTCCTACATTAATAAAGAGCAGTTAATGATAAGAACTATGGAGTCTTGGTCAAATGTCAGTTTTGGCATGCTGAAGTAGCTTCAAATAGTACAACATGACATGAAGGTCATGTGATATTTTCTCGGTGTTTTGGCAAAGTTTTTGTTTATAATTTTTAATTTTTTATTATTAATTTTAATTATAAATTATAATTATTTTTTATTTTAATTATAAATTATAATTTTTATCAAATATTTATAATTTTTATTATAAAATACAAATTAAAAATTACTAATTTAAATAATATCAAACACCACGTTCATCTCACATTGATTAGATAGAAAAGGTTGAGATAGATGCATTTGAAAGACCTGAGGGTTAGAAATGATAATTTTTCTCTCCCCTGTCCAAGTGTGTCCCTGTTATACTGCGTACCTATTTTTTCAGCCTTTGTTAACAAGTGGCATGGAGTTTGTATTTATTTATTTTATCTTATTTTTTTCGGTCCACTCTCGATTATATAAACTAAGTATAGTTATATGTATAAATACACATATATTAAAAAATATAATAAAATTAAATTACAAAAATATTAAATTTATTTGGTACTTTTCCCTTCAATTCTTATGTTTTATCAACTTCTTTAAATTTTACAAAAACAAATAGCTATGTTTGTGCCTCGTCTTGATTTCACCACTTTTTCGATCTTTTCTTCTCTGCTTTGTCCCCGACAAGATATTGGGTGAAATAAATTTGTCCCACCCCGTTCTATTGCTACTCTTCTACCTTGACAAGATACGAAATGGAAACGAGGTAGCACAAATTCGTCTCACTCCGTTCCATTATTATTCCTATAGAAAGTTTAGCACAAAGCGATCAATATTCTTATAGTTCAAAATGAGTATGTTACATTAATAGCTATTTATACTTAAATCTTGCAATCGAATGTAATTATGTAAAGCTTTTGGTAAATTCGATTATGTGTAAAGTGTAAACAAAATGTGAAACTATTATGAAAGTAATAAATTGACAAAACTTTAAACTAGTAAAAATAAATATTAAACTCAAATATGTAAAAATAACTTATTTTTCAAGAACAGTTATATCATAGATCTTCATAATCATATATATTTAACTGCAAGAATTTAATTCTGTATACAATTATACTATATATCTTTCTTTAGAATTCTACTTCGTATATATATACGAAGGAATATAGTGCATTTGTGAAGAACATATTAATGGTCATTCATTTATTATTTCAGTTTCATAACACTCTCTCTTGAATGACCATATACTAAAAATATGCCTCATTAAAATCTTACCAAGAAAAATTCAGTGGGACAAAACCTTTGATGAAGGAAAAAAAAGTACAATATTCTTGTATTTTTATCATGGTAAAAAATGTTGTCAGATTGCCTCATTAAAACCTTCCTCAGAAAAATCTTATGGGAAAAAACTTTAGACGAAGGTAAAATAGTACAATCTATTAATGTTTTTTATTTAAGTGTCTCCCCCTCAATTTCGCATAACAAGTCCTTAAGTTGACGCATTCCAGTTCTCTCTACTAGCTTTCTTAATGTTGCAATCGGTAATAATTTTGTAAATAAATCTGTTAGATTATCATTAGAACGTATTTGTTGAACATCAATGTCATCGCTCTTCTGAAACCCATGTGTATAAAAGAATTTTGGAAAAATATGCTTTATCCGATCACCCTTGATGTAGCATCTTTTGATCTGTGTAATGCATGCTGCATCCAATGTTGTTGGAGTATCTTTAATTGAGAAAAGCCCACATTTTTTCCAAACATGTTGAATCATTGATCGCAATCAAATACACTCTCAACTTGCTTTCTGAATTGTCAATATCTCAAACTAATTTGAAGAAGTTGCAATTAATGTTTATTTTACAAATCTCCATAATATAGCTGTGTCACCATAAGTAAATACGTACCCTGTTTGCGATCGAGCTTTATGTGGATCAAAAAGATAACCAGCATCTGCATATCCAATTAACTACGGTTTTGATCCATTTGAATAGAACAGACTAAGGTCTGTTGTTCCCTAAAGATATTGTAATATATGTTTAACTCCATTCCAATGTCTTCGAGTTGGCGCATAACTATATCTTACTAACAAATTGACAAAAAATAATATATCTGGTCTTGTGCAATTCACAAAATACATAAGAGCCCAATCACACATAAATATGCTACTTTAGAACCAAGAAGTGCTTCTCCATCTACTTGATGACGAAATTGATTTTTCTTTGTATCAAGTGATCGAACAACCATAGAAGTGCTCAAAGGATAAATTTTATCCATAGAAAAGTGTTTCAAAACTTTTTTTGTATATATAGATTAGCGTATAAGAATCCCATTTCATAAATACTCAATTTGTAGACCAAGACAAAACTTTGTTTTGTTAAGATCTTTCATCTTAAACTCGTTTTTTAAATAAATAGAAGTTTTTGTCAACTTTTCTGGAGTCCCAACAAGATTCAAATCACCTACATATACTGTAATAATAGCAAATTCAGATTCTATCTTTTTAATAAAAAACGCATGGACGTATTGGATCATTCACATATTCTTCTTTAACTAGATATTCACTGAGTCAATTGTACCACATGCGTCCAGACTGTTTCAACTCATATAACGATTTTTGCAATTTGATCGAATAAAAACTTCTAGGTTTTAAATTACATGCTTCAAGCATTTAATGTCATTCGAGAATTTTTATATAAATATCAATATCAAGAGATCCATATAAATATGCTTTAACTACATCAATTAGAAGCATATCAAAATTTTCTGTAACCACCAAGCCAATAAAAAATTTGAATGTGATTGCATCCATGACAGGTGAATATGTTTTCTCGTAATCAATACTGGGTCTTTGGGAGAAACTTTGTGCAATCAATCGTGCTTTGTATCTTATAATCTCATGGTTCTCATTTTTTGTTTTCGTACAAATACCCATTTATATCAAACTGGTTGTATCCCTTCAGGAGTTTGGATTATAGGTCCAAATATTTCCCCTTTTGTTAGAGTATTTAGTTATGCTTGAATTGCTTCTTTTTATAATGGTCAATTATTTCTACGTCGACATTCTTCGACGGTTTTTGGGTTTATTTTCATCATTATTTCTGGTAATGTCAAAAGAAACTTTAAATAAAAATACATTATCGATAACGATCTTATTTCTATGCCAAATTTCTCCTGTACACAAGTAATATTTTGAGATTTTATTATTTTTAGGTACCTGTTCCTCTTCAGGAGAAAATTCATTTCAAACTCTCTCTTCAAGAGATTCCATTTCTAGAGTTATTTGTTTTGGGGATTTCACCTCTTTAGGGGCACTAGTGAATACAACTTTTTTAGTAGTACCAACTTTTTCACCTTAAATTATCCTCTTTTGGGAAATTTTATCTTTTGCCCCGATAGGCTTTCCACGCTTCTAGCGTGCTTTAGACTCACTTGCTGTTATATTACTCGATCTAGGAATATCAATTCTTGGTGGAGTGTTAGCAGCTGGTATATAAGACTTTATTATTCTCTTTGTGTCGGTAAAGGTATTTGACAATTGATTTGCAATACTTTGTAAATGAATAATTCTTTGAACTTCTAGTTCATATTGATTATTACGTGAATCAAGATGCAACAATTTTGGAGCATCCCAAGTGATTTCAAGTTGAGTTTCAGGCTGCGACTTCTTGTTTTCCTAATGATAGAAAAACTAACTCATCAAAATGACAATCATCAAAACATGCCTTAAAAACATCACCGATAAGTGGTTCTAAATACTTAATAATGTGGGGAGAATCAAAACCCACAAAAATCCCAATTCGACATTGGGAACCCATTTTAGTGCGTTGAATGGGTAAAATAGGAATATAAACAGCACAACAAAAAAATTTTATATGACTAATATTCGGTTCTTGACCAATTATAAGTTGTAATGGCAAGTACTTATAGTATGCGGTTGGTCTAACGTAAATTAGAGATACCGCATGTAGTATGGCATGTCCCCAAATAGAAACAGGTAATTTTGTTCTTATAAGTAAAAGTCGAGCAATTAGCTGAAATCTTTTAATAAAAGATTCGGCTAAACCATTCTGAGTATGAGTATGTGCAACAGAATACTCAACATCAATCCCAATGGATATGCAATAGTTAAATGATTGCGATGTAAACTCACTGGCATTATTTAGACGAATTGTCTTAATTGGATAATCTGGGAATTGCACTTGTAATCTAATTATTTGAGAAAATAATCTAGAAAATACAATATTTCGAGTAGAGAGTAAACAAACATGTGACTATCTAGTTGATGCATCTATTAGAACCATAAAATAACAAAATAAACCACATGGAGGATATATGATACCACAAATATCTCCTTGAATTTTTTGTAAAAAGATTGAAGATTCAATAATTACTTTTAAGGGTGATGGTCTAGTAATTAGTTTTTCTTGTGAACATGCAGTACACTGATAATCATTTGTTAAAAGAATCATGTGATTTTTTAGTGGATACCCATGTGAATTTTTAATAATTCGATACATCATTATTGATCTAGGATGCCCAAGGCAATTATGTCATAGCATAAATAATTTTGGATCAGTACACTTCTAGTGCATCACAACATGTGATTCAATTGATCTTATCGTGGAACAATATAATCAAAAAAAAAATGCAAAAAATATTTCTAATAATAGCTTTTGGTAAGAAATAGTATAAGTAATATAAAGATATTTCTTTTTATTTTCATCTATGGTTTCAATATGATAACCATTACGATATAAATCTTTAAAACTTAACGGATTTTTTTTGAATCTGGTAGAATATAAAGTGTCGTTAATACAAAGTTTTGTACCTTTTGGTAATATAATATTCGCTCGTTCAGAACTTTTAATTAATTTTGCAGATCCTGATATTGTATTGACATTAGCCTTTGTCAACATTAATGTCGTAAACTATTTTTTAACACAAAGAATAGTGTGCATTGTTACACTATTTGCTAGACAAAAATCTTCATCAATTAAATTATTTAAATTGAATAATGCATCAAGATCTATTATTCTTTACATAAAAAAATTATACAAAATATGATAATGTATATCACAATTAAATTATAAATATTTATTAAAAATATAAATATAAAATAACAATAATATTAATCGGTATAGACATTTTTATCACCAATTAAAGGATCAATTAATTTTTTCGTTTGGATCTTTAAAGAAATCAGAAATATTAAGATGAGTTATGTCAATAGGATTGTTATGGTCCACAAAATATATTTTTATTTCTTTTTTTTTCTTTAATGGGTGCTTGATAAAGGTCTACCAAATACTTGGGCGTACGATAGTACATGACCAATGTACTTTCATGCTACATCTATAACAAATATTTTTTATAATTCTTTAGGAGCTTATTAAGCAAGTTCTTCTCATTTTCTTTTGTTCATTCATGATTGTTCCAATTCTGGTGGAATGACTTGTTTGCTATTTCTTAATATAGCTTCCATTACTGTAGTTATTACCTCTACTACGTCCATATTTACATCCTCATCTATGGTTATAATATAAGATTTTATTCACTTCAGATAATGGTATAGATCTAGTTGGATGAGATTGGTGATTTTTCATCAAAACTTATTATTTTGTTCGGCCACGAGAAGACAAGAAATCAATTTAGAGTCCTTTTTAAAAATGAAGTTCTCTATATTGCTACTGCAGAAGCAAATTAGAGGCGAAAAATGTGGAGTAAGTTTTTTCAAGCATATCTTTTTTAGAATTTTTTTCTCCACATAAATTTAGTCTTGAAACAATTTAAAATAAAGCAGAATTGTACGCATTAACTCATTTATAGTCATGAAACCTCAAGTGCAACCATTCATAACGAGCTTTTGGGAGGATCGCTATCTTCTGGTGCTCGTATATCTCATTTAAATTATTTTGCAAAATAAGTTGATCTTTTACCGTGAAATATTCAGTTTTTAACTCTTCTCGGAGATGATGGAGTATAAAAATCATTGTCTTTGCACGATTCTACAAGAATGCGCTATTTTTATCTTTTATTATTTTTTTAAAGTTTATGACATCAAGGTGGATCTCAACATCAAGGATCCAAGACAAATACTTTTTTTTTAAATATCGAGAGCTACAAATTTTAATTTTGAGATATTCGACATTATCTAAAACTAAAACGATAAAGATAAGTAAAATTAAATTTGTTATGTACTTCAAAATAAAAGATAAATATTGTATGTGTTATAACAAAAAAATCAAGTTTACATATTTTGAGTAATATTTCTCTCTCTTTTTTTTCTTTATCCTATGTATATATTATGCTATAGACAAAATATCTTATTTTAGCCACTTTGAAAATAAACGTAATTGCTAAATATTATTCACTTTAATACATATGTATTAAGTGCATTTCATGACTAATATATAAATATTAAATGTAAAATATTTTACCTTACTCGGTGCTGCAAAGACGAATCGTTTTCTCCTAATTAATTAGAGTTTCATGCTGATAATATGTTGTAAAAGTAATAAATTGACAAAACTTTAAACTAGTAAAGTAAATATTGAACTCAAATATATAAAAATAACTTGTTCTTCAATAACAGTTATATAATAGATCTTCAGGATCATATATATTTAATTACAAGAATTTAATTATGTATATAATTACACTGTATATCTCTCTCTGGAATTCTGCTTTGTATATATATATACGAAGGAATATGAGTGCATTTATGAAGAAGACCATATTAATAGTCATTCATTTATGATTTCAGTTTCATAACAAAAACTGAATTGTATTCTCATTACTCTACCAAAAGATTACATATGTATTTGTACGAGGATTGAATCGTAAAAAATGTTATAACGTGGGTGAGATCCAACCCACACGAAGCTTTCAATGGCTTGGGCAACCTGCACAATATGGCACACGTGAGCTGGGCAACAACGAATTACTGGAGTCACTCCGACAGCCAAGTTAGCAGTGAGTGTATAGAGAGGAATTGTAAATAACCAGACAGGCATAGTTTTTGCTAAGAGAGTGTTTTTTCATGTCTCAACCTTTGGGCTTCTTGCGCCTTTTATAGGGGTTGGACATTGTACCTTTCTTTTAGAATTCATGATGAGTCGCTCCCATCACAAGCCTTACTTTGCAAATGGCTAACTCAGGCCAATATAGCCTGGGATGATTAATGTACGATGAATGTATAGTCTTAATCTAATCGCCATTAATGTTTCTTGCTTGGCCAAGTTATCCTCATTAATGCATAAAGCTCAACCACGCAACTGATGTCATGCTGATCCAATCATTCCATCCGTATTGAACTAGTAGCCTGGCTAATCATGTCTCGCTCGAGCTTGTACATCCAGTTACCATGGTTTCGATCCTCCAGGGCTATATGTTAAGACTGTGCTCTCGGAGTTCCTTAAGCTTCAAGTGGACCGGCTCAAGTTGAATTCGGCCATCTTCATTTGCTCCTCAGCTTGCTTCTTGTTTGACATAAGGGGAACTGATAAGTCTCCACAATTCTTTGACTGAATTTGAATGTCCATTTCAGTCCCTAGCATTAAAGACGCTGTTCCAGCGCATTGAATGCGGCACTTCAATTTTGCCGCATGTCTAGCGCTGATTGAGCCGTGTATTAGCGCTCATGTATTTCCAAGGTCGAGCAGGCATCCTTTCGTTTGCCCGAAGTGACAATTGGGCATGCATAACCCTAGGGTTCCCTCACCTATACAAGGAGGGTTCTTTCCCTTGATTTCATTCTTTTGAAAAAACATTCCTTTTCATGAGAGTTTTTACTTGAGACACGCCCCTTTGCCAGTATTTCATCAGTAAACACCGTCATTTGTCACACTTTCTTCATACGCTGCCGTCGTTGTTTGTCCCCTAATTAGTAAGCTCTTTCTTCTCTCTTCTTTTAGGAGTTCTTTTTTTTTTGTTCCCTCTAGGTGTCACTGGCATTTCATAATTTGATTTTCTATCTTTCCTTTTTTTCAAATATCTTTGCATTTCTTATTTCTAAGTTAGTTTTGGGTAGTCCATTGCCTCTTTCTCTTTGTTTTTCCTCGTCAAAATTTTGAGTTTACTTCCTTACGATGGGGAAACTTTTTAAGGAGGTCAACACCCCTTCTTTCCTAGCCACCTTTCGAGCCAAGTATGACATCTCCCTCTGTTTCAGTCCATTTCTATGACAAGATTGCTTAGAGGGAGACCATCTTAGGGAGGGGAAACAATGTGGCCTTTCCATCTTATGATGATAAAGGCCAGGGTTCATTTCCTCCTCGACCCACTCTTTAGGGAGATGCTCGGCCTGTGCTAACTCATGCCCTGTCAAGTTTCTATTAACTTTATCCGAGTAGTAATGGGGGTGGTTGTGATAAACCACCGTTACGACTTGAACCTCGACATCCTCAAAATTTTTCACTGCTACACAATGTCTTTCATTACATTTGCAGTAATCAGTCTTGCTTATCATAGGAAAAGACAATCCAACGTCGTTGAGGTTAACTGTTTCCTGGCTATAAGAGGAGGTTGCCCTTCCCTCGAGCTTCTTAACTACCAACCGACCTACCGAAGGGTTATCCGGCACCGAGGTGGTGCCCCTTCCTTTGCATGTCCTTGTGCGAATGAACAACCCAGATCGACCACCATGCCTCGGGTTCGAACTGGCTTCAACTTTAGGGAGGCCACCCTGGGGGATCAACATCGCTAGTACCTCGGCCACTTCTGCCAAGAGAGTCACTCTACCACCACCGCCGCCAAGGGAGCCAACTCCTGAAATCCCTTAATCACCACTGCCCAATGCCGAATTGGGGGCCGCCTTCAAGAGCTATGGGCTGTGGCCGAGCCCCAGTCCTCTTGTCGCCAGTCCACCACAGATTTCATCATGGATTCATAAATATTCAAATAATTTCATTCAAACTTCATATCGATTTTCAGACATTAACTACAATGATCAAAAATCATTTTTAGCTTTCAGGCAGCAACTATAAACCATCAAAATTATTTTTAGTTTTCAAGAGTCAATTGTAACAATCAGAATCATTTTTAGTTTTCAGGCGTCAATTATAGCCATCATACTATTAATATATCAACAATGTTGAATCAGATAAATATATGCATATCATGATATTGTTTAACAGCAACACTACTATATAAGAAAGCGGCCCTTAAAATTATAAAAAGAAATGATATCACATGTGGTCATCTATTGGAGTTGCAACCCTCTCCAACTCGACAACTCGCACCGACCCAATAACTTGTTGTTGAGCTACTATAAAAAAATTGTTGATGACTTAAACTAATTCGTTGGGATTTTACGCTAAAAAATTGTTGTTGGTGACATTTTATTGTAATTATTACAAACATAGACCACTCAACTACTTTTATTATTATAAATATTATTTTACTTTGATACTTGGATGAATTTGTTAATGGTTATACTTGTTAGACTAGAAATCTATTATATTTCTTAGAAATTCAGAATTTGTTAATCTATTATGCTTGGTGGAAAATCTAAAATGTGTTATGCTAAAATTTATTTGCTAAAAATTATTAAATTCAGTGAGTTTTTTTATCTATTTATTTTTTAATTATTCAATTCTCTAGACCATATAAATCATTGGGTTAGAACTGCTTAAAAAATTAACAAACCCATTGGTTTAAAAGATGGGCTAGTGTAGTCTACACATTCATTTTGAAAGGATATAGTCTTAAGTGTTGGTAGAATCTTCAAATGATGAATGAACGTGCACAGATGAACCTTTACCCTCACGATCCTTACTTAAATCCTAAGCTGTGTAACTAAACCCTTGAGCCAAACCCCTTTGTTCAAAACCATCAAAAGACCAAGAAAAACATGAAGCCTAAGACTCTAGACATGCCGTGTTCCCAAACCAATGGCCGTAGGTTCATAATCTATTTATTAACGAAGGCAAGAATGGCTCCTGCGACCAATAATCTAGAATTCCTAGATTAACATAGTCATTCCATTTCTGCGGTCGTTAGTTAAGTTCTTGCAGCTCCAAGTTTGACCCATGATTGCGCAATTGCATAAATCTAATTGTAGAACCTCAAAAGCTTAAGAGATTGCAGACCTTCAATCAAGCAAAGCTTCTCCCAAATCAAGAGAAGAAATCCACCTCCTCATATTACTTGATTCGAAAGAGCTAAGGCGTATTATTTTCTACAAAAGTAGCAAAGTGAAATAGAGTTTTAAGAATGCCTAAAAGTAGCATCACCAATTACTACTTTGTATAAATTTATGTGGGATTATAAAAGCTTTGTATAAATGAATTTAATATGTGCTCTTCTCTTAATAGTCGGTAAAGAAGCATTTGTGTGGGTAAAGAAGCAATGAGTGAAAGTGAGGTGCCAAAAATATGTATTCTTCGTTTCTCAAATCTCTGTGTGTATGTGTGCGCCAAAAATGTGTATTCTTTGTTTCTTTTAGTAGTGGTATCAAAGTGTGGTTGATCTAAATAAGTGATACCGCTTCTTCTACTAGTGGTCATTTGACTCCCCTTATAGAGGTCAAATTCTTACTATTACCTTTATACGAGTAGTACTGCACTAGAAGCAGTTTGTAAGCGAGTTACGCAACTTGAAGCCTTAGTTGGAACGTCCCAACTAGACGAGTTCCTCTCTTTTGTCAAGCGAATGAATGATTGTAAGGACTCGGTTTAAAACTTTAGTATTAGCGATAGTGAATCTATGAGATCTTAGATCACCAAAAGATTAAGAATCTTGATTCGATCCAAACCTTAAAGACCAAACACTCGAGAGGTAGAATTTTCACACCCGGAGAAAACTCCCAACATCCAAAAATAATTAATTATCATGAAAAAATAATTTAAAAATAAAAAATTCTTATAAAAAGGGTAAAATAACAATTTTGCCCATAAGATACCAAAAAGTGTTAAAAATTTAAAATTTGATACTTGGACACCCTAAATTAAATATTTAAATTAAAATAAGAGGCAAATGACAAAATAACAAAAAAATAACCAAAAATATCCATTAGTGGCTGGTTTGCCTAGGTTTGTGTGTCAAAAAGTTTCTTTTCGCATTTTAAACTCAAATTTAAAAAAAGATATATAAACCAAGCATCATTATAACTTAAAAAATATTCAAACAAGTAATATTAATAATAATATAATATTTTAAGCTAACAAAAATAAATAAATTATTATTAGAGTTCTTACACACCTAATAAAGCTAAAATGACACACAATCAAAATAGTTTAAAGTAATTTAATTGCCTATACTCAATTAATCAATTGTTGTCAAAATTATTTTAAACTATAAAAATAATAAAATAATCATAAATTTATTAAAATAATTCATTTTAGTAGATAAAAAGACTAAAAAGATACATCAAATTAATTTTTAAAACACTTTCTTGGACAATATAGTACCAAAACATCACCAAACAAGCAATTAAAGCAAAATTCAGAATTTTGAACTTTCCAAACAAGCCCCAGCTGAAAACCCCACTGAAAAACTGATTTTAAATTTCTTAAAAAGAACAATGTCAAACCATGCAACCAATGGAATTTTTAAAAAATTAAATAATTCTTACATAACAACAATTGAACCTACCTTTTTTCTTCTTATAAAAACTAAACCTTGGCCCTTACTCTTCTGCACACATTTGGCCATCGAGAGAGAGGAGAGACACCAAAAAATACCAAAAAATTTTAGAGTGTTCAAGCGAAGAAAGAAGGAGAAAGAAGAAGAAGAACAGACGGAGGAACCTAGTGGCCTTGGAGCCTCAGAGAAGACCTAAAGCTAAGTTCATTCAACCTTCTACCTTAGGATTCATCTACAAGATATGAAAATCTCTAAACCATCTCAACTCACTCACCTCAAACTCCCCTCAATCCATCTCTGAAAATGAATCCAAGAATAAGAACCAAAACATAAACCAAAAAGGCGTCGTAATAAGAAATTAGGAACTCTTTAGAAAGTTCATGGTTTGATATGTGTTTGGATGCTGGTTGCTATCTTTGAATTTCATGACTTATGTAAGTTATGAAGTTTTGATATATGAGCATACAAACCATGCATGCAAAGAAAATGGATCAAAACTTGACATACAATATGCTAGGTGGTTAGAGCATAACTTAACCTGAGATTTAAGGTTTTGAGCTCTCTATCTTGATTTTTGAAAACTCATAACTAATTCTAAAAAAATATTCTGAGTGTGCTTTATGTCCATACCTAAATTTTTATGTTATCTTTCATATAAAATTTGTTTGAACAAAATTGAATGGATAGAACTCGAGATATGGCCTTTCTACTAAATTTATTGTTTTCAAATCAATATGTGTTGCAGAGCCCAAAACCCTATTTTCAAACGTGAACTAAGCTTAGTTGTCTTCATGAAAGTTGTAGCCAACATGTTTATCTAGTTACTCACCAAAACTGAGCCTACGATGTTGAGTTTTAAATGGTCAAGTCACCTCTAAAACTCTCTGTTTATATTTAGTGGTTAAAAGAACTTTATGTCACATATTTTTGTAGAACCCAAAACCTATGTTTTTAATAATCTTTTTCAAAATGTTCTTTATGAAAAATTTTAAGGACATTTCATTATAGTTTTGTCCAAATATTAGGTTCAAAAGCCTCTTTATGATCCCTAAAACAATTTTAAACTCTTTGTTATAAGCTAACTCTCCTGAGTGTTTGACGCCTTCTGAACGCATTTTCTTAATCGAGTTATTTCTTCAATATTTTCTTAAGAACTACCATAAGCACTCTTCATGAGACTTGTAGAGGATATCTTGAACTAAAACATATCCAAAATTGAGTCTGGTCGGACTTGTTTTCAAACCCCAAAATCGAGACCAACAGAAACCTATGTTCAGTAAAAATTTCTAAGTATTGTTGAACCATTTTCACTTGTGAGGGTCAAATCACCTAGTTTCCTTAGGATTAAGCCTTAGTATTCTTCATAAAGGTTGTAAAGAATATTTGTATCTAAATGGTCACAAAAAATCAGAAGCTAAGTCCAAGTCTAAGTACCTCAAAAAGTTGCTGCATTTTATAATTAAGTAGTCAAAAGTTTGCTAAGTGTCAAGTGTTTGATGAGCATGCTTCTTATTGTTTGAAATGATTTACATGATTTAATTGACTTAAAATATGTGAATAATAATTTAATGCAATTATATGATGAGAAATGACCTTTCCATGAGATTCGATGGTCCATTTGAAATTGCAAAGAAAGTGGAAAATGTTACTTATAGATTGAAACTGCCAGAACGACTGAAAGTTCATCCAGCCTTCCATGTTAGTTTCTTGAAATCATTTAATGAAGACTTGGTAAACATGGCAAGGAAGCAATCTTGGAGGGCATCTCCTGTGGTAAAAAAAACAGTTTGAGCAAGCTACTTAGTAGATTTTAGAACACTGAACGGAGAGCCAAAGTAAGAAGAATATGCAAACTTACTATTTGGTGAAGTGAAACAGCTTAACAGAATCTGAGTCGAGCTGGGAAAATGATTAAACACTGTGGCAGTTTGAGAATCAAATAGAGCAATATCTATAAACCTTATTGACGAGAACGTCAAGATCTTCTAGTGGGGGTGGTTTGTTAGCACCCTAACTTGTGGGTATCTCAGGTGGCATGCGATGGCACCTTGCATCTTTGCCAACCTTTGGTAACTAAAGGTATGATGAGGGCATGCCTTATAATTCGAGTTGGTTATGTGTGGCAGCTTGATTGTCACCCAACCCTAGATAAGAATGACTCAGTGCTTGGCACGTAAAGGCACAATACTTTGTGTATGGATGCGAGTAATTCATATGATTTGTGGATTATTACAAGTAGTAGGTTCAGTGGGCGTATGACGGACATAAATAGGCACTAGCACTGACTATGCAGTTAAAACCACTTCAATAGATAGTCCCACTTGCGTGGCACACATGGGCAAGACTTGCATATGACATGGCGATTACTTGTTGACCCATGTCTATGCATGGCTAACCCTAGTGCGCTAGCATAACATGGGTAGTTATTTCCTGAGAGGTGGTTTAGGCATGGCAAACCCTAACATGCCAGCACAATGTGGTAGCTCCAAGCACTATGTGGCAGTTGACGATGGCTCTAAGAATTCAAGGGCTGAAGATTCTCTACATGACATGTGTCCATAACTGCTACAAAATGGGAGTTTGGGTCTTTCTGTAATGTCCAACACATACCTAGCAATTGGATGTGCCAATTATAAATAGTTGCTAGTAGCCTATAAATGGGTAGGACATGACTACTCTTACTACACATAAAAATGGCATGAGTAAAGCTAAGACATTCATTTATAATTACTTGGTGTAATTTAAAACTTTGTTTTGTAAATTTTGTGCGCATATATACAGTTTTTTCTTGTTTGTACATTTTTCTTTGATATTGATTGAGTCATGTAACTTAGTGCCATCACCGACAACTTCATAGGTGAGATTTTAATCCCAAGACACCTACTATGAAGACAAATGTGAAAGATTTTTGAAGCCTCTCAAAAGATTTTAGGCCACGTTTTCACAACAACCACTCTGTTCTCTTGGATCTTTTAAAATTTTCTCATTATTTTTTCTAAATTTAATATATATAAGGGATAATTACACTTACCTCATTTGAAGTTTAAGTTTATTACAAAAACCTCTCCCGTGGTCTCTGAAATTACACTACCCCCTTCTGCATTACTTTTGTATTTCACTTTAACCATTCTGTTAGTTAACTATTAGTTGACTGAATGAAAATTAGTTTTACCGTTAAATATTTTATTCTTTTTTTCGTTTTACCCTTACTAGCTTCAGAAGAATTAATTGATTTATCTCTCTCTCTCTCTCTCTCTCTCACACACACACACACACACACACACACACATAAGTAAACCCACCGCCACCCGCCACCCGCCATCGTGAACTCCACCATAAAAGCAAACCTCATGTGTTTTTGTTTTTTCATTATCCGTCACCAAACCATGGATCTTTTGAGGCGCAGAAGCAATAAACAGATCAAGTTCTTGGACTTTGAAATCGTTTCGAAACAGTTAAGTGCAGAGAAGAGAGATTTGTTCGCTGTCGCCGTCGTTCGCCACCGTCGAAATCGTGCGTCGTTCGCCACCGTCGAAACCGTGCATCGTTCACCGCCGTTCGCCATCGTTCACAAATCTGATCTCCACATATCTGATCTCCAAAACTTACATATCTCTCTCTCTCTCTCTCCCTCTCCTTTTCTCTCTTTCCCCCGCCATGCCGTTGTTCTCCACCGTCAAAACTGTGCATCGAAACTTTCGTTCGCCGTTCTACTCTAAAACTCCCTCTCCTCCTCTCTCTCTCCCATTCTGCTTCAGAGTCGCTGTCGTAACACCTCGTCTTCGTCGCCGCCGCCTCTTGCTGTCGCCGCCTGAGACATTGCCACCCTCCATTGCCTTCGTCACACCCACCCACATCGCCAACAAGCCATCTTCTTCATCGAACCCACCCAAAAGATTGAAACCCTAGCTTTTTTTTTTACTCCTTGCTGCGCTGCCAACAAACCCCAAGCTCTCCCTCAGTGACGCGACCAGAAGAACAAGCCTAAAATCCCTTTCCTTTAAATTCGGTGAAGAAGAAGAAGAGTTTGGTAGGATTTGGGAATTTTAATTTTATAAATTTTTAATTAATTATAAGGGTAAAATAGTAAAATATCATTTTTAGTTAACGTCGTCTCTTTGAAAATATTAACAAGGGAGGTCAGTGTAATTTTAAAAATTATGAAAAGACCCTTATGATAAGCTTAAATTTTAAAAGAGACAAGTGTAATTGCCCATATTTATAATATAATAAATTATAAGGAAGGATTGACCACGTACCATTAAAAGAGCCTATTTTGGAAGTCATCTCCTTTGTAATTTCTTAACATACGCGAAAGATCCACGGATCCGCGTAACATTGCTCCAACCGCTATCGGAAGAAACCCGCTTCCCCCAGTTCCCTAGGGTTTCGTCTTCCTCTCAGACGAACAATGGCGACAGCGGCAATCGAACCGACCAAACCAGACCCAACATCGTCCAGTGAGGCGTGTTCGTCGAAACCGGTGACGTCGAAGCAAGGCGAGGGGTTGAGGCAGTACTACCTTCAACACATACACGATCTCCAGCTCCAGGTTCGCCAGAAGACTCACAATCTCAATCGCCTCGAAGCTCAGCGCAACGATCTCAATTCTAGAGGTACGTGGTTTTTTTTTTCTTTTTAATCTACGGAAATGATCAAAATGGATTCTTAGCTTTTTGAGCTTACCTGTCACCATTGCAATTCGATGTGTTGTTGTTTTATGTTGGCTGATTTCGATTTGTTGTTATTCTAGGGTTTGGAGAATTACTATTTGAACGTTATCTGTTCTAGTGATCAACTTAATTTTGGTCTTTTTAGGTTTTGTTTTATTTTCCCTTTTGTTCATGCCATTAATTTTAACTTTGCAACTTTCCTATAACAGGATAAAGTTGAGAGAAAGAAAGGCGTTTGAATTGTGTTTCGTCTACTAATATTAAATTAGTTTGGCTACTCTGTTTTGTCTGGTTTGAAATGATGTAAAATCCACAATTAGGAATATGGGGTTTTTGGTTCTTCACTTCTGTTAACATTTTTTAGCAACGATTTAAGGAAAGCAGTTCTGAGAGCGGAGTTGTGAAATTTACAGTTGATTTTGTTTTACTTAGGCCATGTTCAATCTTTTGGATGCAGAATGAGGGGATATATGAGTTTAAGGGGACACGTATTACCATGGGATGTAGGATGAGATATATAATAATCAGGAGGAGAGTTGAGATTATATATATAATAATGAGCCCACATGACATATATACCATGTTTTCTTAGGATATAGCAATGAATACAAGGGGCATTAATCTTACCCCTTGGATCAAGGATGACATTGTGTCAGGTGGCGAAGGATATGTAATATCATGTGGGTGGTATTACATATATTATGTTTTTGCCTCTAGAGTTTTGAGGCATATAATATCCGGAGTCTTGTGGCAAAGCAAACGCCGGATCAAGGGACAAGGAAAAACATATAGAGCCCGGTGGATATGTAATCCGATATGTGCCTTTCACCCATAGTTTTAAATAGCAATAGTGGTCGCCGTGACAGTAACGGTAGCAATGACACGGTTTCGGGGCGTAACGATCGTATCGTAACCGTAGCAACTGGAGTTGTGAAATGTTTTATCTTTTGTACAACTCAATAAAAAAATAATTGATTCACATATTTTTATTGCAAAATATATTTATTGAAACTTTAAATGATTTTTGGTGAATTTTAGTTGCTTTCTCGACATGATTCAACATATGTTATAATTTTTTTAGTAGCTAGTATATTTTTAATTAAAAAAAATTAAGGGTAAATTACAGTGACCTCCCCTGAGATTTAGTAAAATATCAACTACCACCCATGTGGTTTCTGAAATGTCATTAACATCCCCTCTGGTTTAAGTTTTGCATCAAATTAGTCCAACCATTAAATTTTCGCTCAACTGTGCCTTATTTGGTGTGTTTTTTGAATAAATGTTTATGATCCAATCCGTTCATTACGTAGAACTCGTTGAATTTGTTTAGCATGTGAAAATTCAGATTCATCCGATATCTGTAATTTAGTGATTGAATAAGATCTCCTAATAAATAAATAAATAAAAATTATAATTTTAAAAAATATTATTAAATATATGTTGTTCAATCACTTAGATACAGGTATCAGATGAAACTGAATTTTTATATAATAGTCAAACTCGATGAGTTTTACATAATAAACAAATTTAATCATAAAAATTTATTTTAAAAATATGCTAAATAAAATATAACTGAGCAAAAATTTAATAATTAAATTAATTTAATACAAAATTTAAATAAGAGGGAAAGTTCATAATATTTTAAAAATTACAAAAGGTGGTGGCTGATATTTAATCAAATCTAGGTCGGTGTAATTTACCCCGACATTAATTACATTTGAACAGAACATGTTGGAGTCCGTGGATAAGGTTCTACATCTACGCGTGTTTCACGAATTAAATCATCTGTAAAATTATTTGTTTGTTGGGTTCTTACACAATCAAAATCGTGAAAATGAAAATGGACAAGGAAGTGAGCTAACAAGGAAAAGAAACAGTACCCACTTAGCAGAGATAGAGAAGTCTACATCCAGAGAGAGAGAGAGAGAGAGAGAGAGAGAGAGATGGAAATGGAAAGGGAAATGGAAAGGAGAGAACTGCATCAACAACAATGGCAGAAAGAGGAGGAAGAGGAGGAGGAGGTGGCGGAAGCAGAGGCCTTGCAAGAAAGGCGGCCTCGGCATCCCACCACCGCCGCCGCCGCTATTGATGCCAATGATAGTATTAGTAGTGGTGAAGTAATGTTGCTCTCAGAGCCTGTCAGTGGATTTCAAGAACAAGAATATCGGCAAGAGGAGCTTCAGAATGGGAGTCAAGGTAGTAACGAAGTCGAAGTAGAGTCGCAGGAAAGATCGGAGAAGAACGTTTACTATGACCAAGACGAAGGTACTCATATGCATTTACATATATATAGTGTATCGAGACTTACCTCCTCCTCCTTCTCTTCTTCTTCTTCTTCTTCTTCTTCTTCTTCTTCTTCTTTTCAGTATAAGTAAGGGTGCAGCGTATAGTTTTGTTCTCTGTCACCGGGAGTTTAGGAAACTGCGAAAAACATGGCAATGACGATCTGAAAAATCTTAAATTACAGCAATGCCCTCAAACCCTACCTCTATTCTTTTGTCCTGTCGAACAGTCTGACTAGGAAAAATTAAGGGGGCCCTTCGGCCCCTTCCCCTTCGTCCCCACCCCAAAATCTCCCTTTTTTTCTTCTCAATTCTGTGTGTGTTTGTATGTGTAAATATATGGAATGAGAGATCTCGATTTTTGTGAAGAACGAACTAAATTTGAATCTGCCACAGAGAGTCTGTCCTGATCGGATTTATTTTAGGTAAAAATTTTCTTCACTTCCTTAAACGCATTCATGGGGGAGGGGAGAGATTGATTGCTGCTGTTCCTTAGATGGTTCAGAGATATTAGCATTCATTTACTCTCAAGCTTACGCATCTGTTTGGGTTACATCTTTTGATTGCTACTGAAAAAAGTCGAGTAATATTTGTTCAACTGAATCACGACACACAGGATTATAGAGATCAAATTTGTGTACGCAAGCCTAGCATTTTGTGAAGGGTTCGCACTTCACATACAGCTCAACTTTCCTCCTAATAAATGCTTGAACTGGAGGTGGTGTAGAATTTGAGACACGTTTTTCAGAACATGAAAATTGATTATCTGAATACAATAACGAGTGAACAACGTCACTAAATCGTTTTCACAATCATTACCGACTGTACATAAGTCAAGCTCTAAAACGAATTACACTCTAATGACTTATATTGCATAAACGATCAACAAAATTAGCAGAATTAGTCTCACCGGGGTCTAATTTGCTATTTGTCGTGAAAACTTAAACGTGATGAATATTTCTTGCCTTTTGTATGTACACAAAAAACTGGTCATCCAACCTTCCACATAAAGTGTAATGCGTGGCCGTGATTTTTTTTTCCTTTTTCAGAAGTTGATCCCACTATCACATCTTTTAAAATTTTGACCATCCATACACTTTGTGGTCGGTTATGCCCCTAGCATAAATGAAATGTGATAGTTGGATTCCATGATTACTTGAAAGAGTTAAAATATGCTTTCTTAGGAAGCAACCTTGTGTGGTTGATAGGCAAGCTTATTAAAAGTGGGTGATTACTGGATGTGGGTCGGAGAACAAACGACATCTAGTTTGACCCGTGTGCATATAATGAAGGGGGGCTATCTTTATCAGAATCTTTCAGTTATCATTCTTTGCAATTCGTTCTTGACCCAGAGATCTCATCCTTATTCGGTTTCCATTATTCATTTAATCCAAAAAATATTTACTTTACAATTGGCTTTACGACTAGTTTGTGTGTTTAAATTATCCTTTTTACTTATAAAAGGTTTTAGGTAATCACTTCCCTGCTTGTTAATTTGCTCATGATGTTGTATTTGGGAGAACATGTCTTCCAAAGAGAGGTCACTATGGCTAGGTCCCTTCCAAAGAATTCCGTCTCCCTCAATTGTTGAATGTGGGCTAGGTCCCTATGAACACCAAAATCTAGTTATGCCATATTGTTGCTGTAGTCACTTGATTTGTCCTTTCTTTCTCAACCAATTGTCACTTACAGCTGGGATCCATGCCAAATTTTCTTGGTATGATTAAAATTTGCTAAATCTTGTGCTCATGCCTTGATTTTTTCATGTAAATTAACTGGCTTTTACTTATTTATTGAAACATAAACCAATGTTCATGTCATATACCTTTCTGTGATCTGACTTTTTACCTGTTCATATATCTTGCAACCTTGCTTATGATTTGTGAAATCATGTCAAGTGAATTACTTATTTCATTGTTGCATACGTGTAATTTTGGTGAAACTGCATTTTCTTGCTTTGTATGGGTGAAGGAGTATGGAAATGTCGAAACTTCTGTTGGACCTACCAACGCGGAAGTCCTTGGATTGACCACAATCAGCATTCTAGACCGCGCTTACGCATGCTGATGAATGCCAAAACTATAAATCAATGGGGACAATGTTTCTTTTGTGAAACTGAAGGTCAGTAGATAACATGATTGATAGAAATGAAGTATTAGGTTCCAGTTAGTCAAATTGCAGTTGTCTGTCAATAAATTTGAGTTTTCTGTGACTATTTTTGGATAACATCGATCTTAGAGTTGTATGAAATGAAGAAGAAGAAGACATCCTAGAGCTGTTTGGTTGCTGCACTTGAAGTGTTACCTCAGGGGTGGAGTTAGAGATTCTTTTTGGAGAGTCGAAGTATAAATCCTAAAATGTTGGGTAAAAAAATTATAAGAAACATTGAATAATAGTTTTTGTTTGTATACCACCATTCTTGTTCCACCATTAGCTTCTACACTTCGAGGTCAGGGTTATGAGTGTACTGAGAACACATGTACAAATGCACGATAGATTGTGTTCTGTTTGTTATTTTTGATATTAGATGAAAATTAATTATAGATCACTAGAACAAATGGGACATCAATGGGTGGTAGCATGCAACTCGCCGTACACACTGACCGGGCAAAACCAAGACTCATGAGAACCCGTGATTATCTTGTGCAGGTGGCTCTAAGAGGTTAGAGGAGTTAAACCCAAGAACTCCACTTCTTTTTTAGTTAATACAGCATTAAAAGCACAATCCAATTTATGGAGTTTGTTTGATATGAATTCGGCTAGGAGGATGTCACAATACTTCTTCTTTTTTTTACACTGATCTCTTGATGTTATGTGGGTGTGGTCCCTTTTTGTCTCGAACACTTTTCTTCTATTAGGGTCTGTTTGATTAAAAAGAAAAAAATGATATAAAGTGAATTGAAAGAAGGAAAAGGAAGAAAAATTATTTTCCTACATTCATTTGATTAGAATAAAGATTTTGCAAGAAAATGATAGAAAAATTTAAACTTTTAGTTCGATAAATGAAATTTGCAAGAAAGTTATTGTATTTATCTAAATTGTCCTTACATATTTAAGATAAAAATAAAATAGTGGCGGGAATTATGGGCAAATTTGAAAAGTAAGATAATTGGTTCCTACTTTCATGGAAAAATATCCAGTATATTTTGTGGGAAACTAAAAGCTAAGTTCGCAAAGATTAAGGGAGTTGTACAAGAAATTTTACTTTCCATCAATTTCTTGGACTTTTTTGCTAATCAAACTCCAAAAACGTTTAAATTTTCTCTTTCCCGCATTTGCCATTATTATCTTGCTAATCAAATGGACCCTTAGCTTTTGATTCACTTTTACTAATTCTGCATTGCAAAAAAAAAAAATTGAAAGGGTAAAATGAGAAGATTTATTGAGGTCACCAAATTTTGATTTCTACAATGAGTGTGCACTGCATTATCTGGATTGCTACCAGGATTGTGGATGGATGCATGTTATTCATGGGAACATTATACCCCAGCAAAAACTCGTAATCTCACTAGACAGTTGCGACGAAATGCTTCAAAAGCAAGGAAATTTTCTTGCCAATAATGTGATCCTAAGTTCCCATAATATATTCAGTTTAGGTGTGCAAAAAGTAGTAATATGAAAAATGAATTAATAGATCTAACGGTCAGCTGTCATCAGGATGGCTTTGTGTCATTGGGAGTCCCTTTTGTGCAGCATATGCTCCCAATGTGGAACTTAAACTCCACCAAGTCCAAGCCTACCTAACAATCTAAAGCCTTAAAGATCCCCCATCTTGATATTTTTCAAGACCATAAACTTTTTCAACAAGAACCACTCCCGGAGGAAATCCCGCATGACACCCTACAATGGTTGCTTTAGTCACCCTACAATAGGGTCCACTATTATCATGGTTCCACACAATAATGGACAATAATGTACCAACTTAGGGCCTGTTTGGGCTAATTTTTAAGTTGGCTTTTTTGCAAAAAAAATCAGCTTTTAAGCTGCTCTGCTTGGTTTTCAAAAAAAGCTAACTAACTTTTTTTCAACTCTTAATCTAATTAAAAAAGTCAATGCATATTCCAAACACTTCAACTTTTTTTCAAACAAAATTATTATAATACCCTTACATAAAAAGTCAACCTATTCACAAAAATAAAAAAAGTCGTGCCAATATCCCAAACACTACAACTTAAAAGCTAAAAATAAGTGCATTTTAGACATTTCAATAAAAAGCAAAAAAGCTACTACAAAAAGTTATTCCAAATACTCTTACTTTTTTTTTTTTTTCCAAAAAAACAAACCTCTTAAAAGCTAAGTTTAAAAGTTATCCCAAACAGGCACTTAGCTACTCAAACATGCCCTAGTGCCCACTGTTGAGATTGTATGCTAAAAATCATAGTTTGAATTTTTGGTATTGATTTATTTATTAATAAAATATGTTTATCTATTTTAATGAGAATATGTATGAGCAATGTTTGCGTTACATTATTTATTTAATGTTGTGCATAAGTGTTTTTTATTCTATAAAGTAGTTAATCCGGTAAGTAGAGTTCGGTTTACACACGGAAAATCAAATTATCGGTTATTGCAGAATATAAATTTTTTGATTCACAGTCTTAGATGAAATTGGACACACCATCGGTAGGGCTGTAGTATAGTATTTTAGTAGATTTGTCTTGGTTACAGGAAGTGATATAGTTTCGACTATAGTTCCGACTCATTGTGTTAGTACACTTTGTGTGTATTGAACATGACTGCGTTGAGGTAATTATTTTTATACTGAGTATATAAAATAATTTACACCCCATGGTTATTATAAGTGTTTATACTCTTAATCTTGAAATAATTATTAGACACGTATATTTAATGTTCATTTTTTTGATTCATTAAATTGTGTAATTTTTTACAGGTTAATAAGCCCAGTGAGTTGGATAATGGCATTATGTATATAGTGAATATTAATTATTGACGGAATTCACTTTCCGAATAGAAATTGATGATACTCACTTAAAGAAATTTATAAGTTTTGATTATGTCAAACCCTGCAGGTGGATTTTATAATCCAACATATCAAATAAGTTAAGCGGAAGGTTTTTAGAAATTTTGGAAGCGGTCGAGTAAATACAAATGTCAGTAATTTAATTTAATCGACAAGTATTTGTAATCTTAACATGAAATGATAAATAAGCATATAATAATAGAAGCTCAAAAGTTAATTTTATGAGAATAAGACCGGGAGTGTAATTATGATTCTTTAATGGTATGAATAGTAATTTATGATTTTAGGAAATTAATTCTGGGTTGAATTGAGTTTTTCTAATTACATTATAAGTCCGAGGCTTATTTACTCCTTAGGCTTATTTACGTCATTATAACCCTAGCAACCAGTTGATACAGTTATAATACTCCTTAGGAGTTTCACACACTTGTGAAAACTAGAGAAAAGGAAGGCAGCTAGTTAGGATTTGGAGCATGAAGGATCAAATCCCACACTTTGTCGTGTTTCGGTGTTCGAGAACGGCAAAAGATCTAAGTTGGAGACAAGATTGCTGGCTCGCATGTTGATCTTGGAGTTTTCAAGTTTAAGTGCTAAGACAAGATCAAATTAGAAGGATCTCGCAGGTATAATCCATGTTTTGCCTTTGTTGGGTTTACCGTTTTCAATTTTTAGTCCACAGCCTATTTAAGGTTTGTCATGTTCGGACGCCCGTCTGGACAACTTTGTGCAAATTAGTTTTTGTTGTATGCTGTTCTGTTTTTCGCGATGTTGTTGATTCGATTCATATGCACCGTCATTGATTCTTGGAATTCTGGACCCTTCACCCACGACTTGCTCAATAGCTCCACAACTCTATAAACGGCCCAACTATGTGCTTGCATAGGCCCCTGACTTTGCTGATAAGCTTTCAACTCTATTTAAGCTCTCAACTCTATATTGGGTGATTTGGTCCTTGTTATGCAGCTTGACTTAAGGGGTCATCCTTCCCCATGCACAGCATCAAGGTCTTTGTAGCACAAAGCGGGGTGTGGGCAAGAGTGAGAGCAAGAGCGGCGGGAGTGAGGGGAAATGGTAGAGTCTAAAGTTAAGAGTGCCTATAGGAGCATTTATATCTTTTATATATTCAAAGTAATATTTTTTGGCCTATTTGTAATAAAAGTTAAAATAGGAATAAATACTGTAAATTAGTGTCAAATACAAATTATGTTTATGAATATAAATACATATTATCTAATATAAAGTACTAGAATACATTTGAATTAATATCACTCTATAATCTTATGGATGTTATAAATTTTCCCTTACTTCCTAGTTTTTCTTTTGTTTTTTGGGAATTTATATGATTTAGAGGTTCTATCCTTGATGAAAGCGAGGTTCTTTCTGGGAGGTTCCATCTGCGAGGTTCTTACAAGATATTTACTTTGGGTCGCGGGAGCGAGGTTAAAAAACAGATTCGTCACCCCCAATAGGAGGATCTTGCAATTAAGATCGAAATCTGTCTTCCTTCTTGTTATAGGTATGGGGATACGTCGCTTGTGCACGCACGCGTATCACTGTGCACCATGGTTTGTAGTGCACCCATCGCAGCATTGCAATTACATGCTGCTCGAGTAATGCAACTTCATGATTTGTAGTCCACCAGTAGCACTACCCAACCCACATGCCAAGGATGTGTTTCCTGATGCAGACCATCACTGGTAGCCCATTCGTGCAACATTGCCTCCCTGCTACATGCATTTGGCTGCGAGACACCCTTAGGCAAGGCCAAATGCAAGTCAATGTCCATAAGTTGGCACACCAAGCTTTTTGGTAATGCCTCGATACTCCTCCTGACTCTTCGATGGCCTTCCCCAAGAGCATAGCCCACAGTGCATGGCGTATGTGCCTTGGAGCTCCTCCCTAGGAATGTTACATTGGGCCAACGCTCTTGCCATGATGGCATCTCCATGGGGTTCCCAATTCCCAACGGAGACTCTAAACACCCTCCTGGATGCCAAATTCCCACTGCCAAATTACCCAAGGGTTGCCACATATTTTGGCATAGAAGGTTGGCAAGTAGCTCACCATCACTCCCCCCTTATATATACTTTCAGAACCATTTCCCTAGTGAAAAAAACGAAACATGCTTGAGCAGTGATAATGGCCTTGTGAAATTCAAATATTCTCCAATTCTCAATCCTTAAGTTGTTGGAGACTGTTTTCTTTTTGTTAGTTTTCCTTGGTTGTTGCTAATTAGTACATGTCTTGACCCACAACTGTTTTTGACTGTGGATGCAAAAGTAGCAGTCTGAAAAGTAAATTAGTAGATCTGCCAGCCACATGCCATCTGGGTGGCTTTGCCCATGCAGTTTGCTTGATGGGTATATTATTTGTCTTTATTTGGTTAGTTTTCTGTTTTCCTTTTGTTGTTGTTGTTAATTAGCACGCATATTAACCAACATCTGTTTGTGTATGCATATGCACGTGTACGTTAAGCACTAGAATTTTGTAGGTGGATATCACTATATTTCCTTTTGCTTTTGCATCTTATAAGTGTTCTTATTCTTTACTATTTTCCCCATAGTAATATATGTGTGTGTGTGTGCGCTAGCTTGCTTTATGCATATATGTTTTTCTAGCTAGAATTTGGCAGTGAATGTTTGCTGGCTACATGATTGCAGGTACTGAATCCATTTATGGATTTTCTGTAACCGAAAATAGTGGTGTTCAAGGTTCTGCTTTTGAGAAAAATCCTGGACAGGATGGATTAGTTGTCACAATAAAGAATTTTGACAGTCAACAAAGTCAAAACACTGCAATTAACCATCAATACAAGGAAAACCTGAAGGATAACAACTTATCTGGTTGCAGACTCCTGCCTTTGGAAAAGACGTCTGAAGAATGTAAAACAAATAAATCTTTTAGTGATATTACAGAAGCACATGATGAGATTGAGCTCATAAAGGAGATTGATCAGGAATTTACAGAATTAGATGTTGAGAGAGTATTAGAAAAGCAAGATACCCATGATCTGTACTGTCCTAATTGCAATTCTTGCATTACCAGAAGGGTTATTCTTCGTAAAAGAAAACGCAGAATTCGTATTTCTGGTGAAGATGCGAAGCGAAATAAATTGAAGACGGTAGTTGCATCTGAATCAGATGCTATTTCTGACTGTGTAACCAATAACCAAGGTTGCAGTGCATCTGATATTTTATTGGATGCTAATCTGATACCTGCTGCTGATGACTATAATCGTGACAGAGAGCCAGAGATATTCAGATGCTTATCATGCTTCAGCTTTTTCATTCCTACAGGTGTAAATCTAGTCCAGCATAGCAGAAAGCTTATTCTATTTTGACATCATGTTTGCATAGCCATTGTACTTTTTTAATAGCATTACTTGGATGCCGATTCCTCGTGAGGTTGCCATTGCCATTCTTTTTGTGGTATTTTGGATAGTGCTGTTGATTTTCCAATTATATGTGGTAATGGCAGAAAACATATGAATGCTTTATTCACTTCCAAAGGAGAAACCAGCATTAACTTTTTGTCATAGACTCATGTTGAAGGAACAAAATTTGATTTGATATCCATCAAGCTGGATGAAATGTTTTCATCGAATAGGAAACCGACATGAAACACCGGCCCAAAGACCAAATTCTATTCTATTGTTTGTGTCAAGCACATTGAAATGCATGGAGACACACTAAAACAATGAGCTTTCGGCACCCTTCAAATTTATCTAACGGAAATCTTTTACCTTAATTTCTCTTTTAAAGACAAAAGTAAAAATGTTGGGAACAAAGAAAATATCACAAAGCGAAAAGGAGAAGTGAAAGATGGAAACAACATAGTATCTGTAATTGATTGGTGGCTTCGAGTTAGGATTCTTCTTTGTTACAATTATTATTTTTTCCTTTCCCGCTCATTCTAGAATCTAGACTTTCTTGTATTTTCTTTATACTGGGAAACCCCTCTCCCAAATCCAAAACAAGAGATCATTTTGTTTAGTATTTGGTTGGCGTTGTCCAGCCTTGTACTCTACATTTGTTGTTCAATAAAAGGTCCCTTTTGACTTTTACTTATTAAAACACCTCCACCTACCTCAAGCTCTTTTTACACGATTAATATTGTTTCTAATATATTTATGGGCTTTGTTTAGTTATGCTTTGACATGCTAATCAAGTAATGGTTGACATATCACCTTTGTCACCTAATATGATTTCTTTAGGGGTGGTAATTTTCATCCTCCTCTCATTGAAAGATGATTGGCTAAAATGTATCCACTTACTTGATGTGCCATCACTGCATCATCATATGATATACATAAAGCGTATTCCTGAGCACTGTGCTATTTCACTGGATAATTGATTTTTCCTTTGTATTTCCAACACTTCAGTTTACCCATCATTGACTTAACATTTTGATATTTACCTTGTGTACGGATGGTATGTGGATGAGTGAAAGGATAGGAAAAGAAAATTTTTGAATCATGTTTTTACAAGGCTCAATTTCTCTGATGAAACTTGCTATGGAGAGAGTTGATAGGCATGCTACATTCTCCATATTAGGATGTTGATGAGTCACACTTGAGGTTTTAGAATGATGCGAAATTGACAAAGAAACCCTTAGAATTATGCTGCTTTCTTGATGTTCCGATTTGAGTCTTTTGGTATCATGCACATGGATGGCATGTGTTCCATGGACTTACCATATGAAGTTTTTCTTATCAATAGAAGGAAGAAGAGAGGGCTTCAAAGAAGCACAAGATGCAATTACTGTCCTATGTGCATGTAGTGAAACAATGATGACCAGTGAAATTTTTGTTCATGGGGTCATTCAGAAATTTAACTTTCATTTATTTATAAGATATTAACTTTTACACTATTCAATAATTTGGGGGTGTTTGTTCTTGCTTAAATTATAGCTTTTAGCTTGTAGTTTAACAAAAAGTTAAAAAGATCTAAGTAAGTGTGGCGTCTCCCCTATATAGGGTAACGATTTTTGCACTCCCTTCTCTTATATTCACTCTCCTTTTGGTTTATATTCATGTGAATTTACAACATTACCCTTTCATTGTCCACTTTTTTTTCTTTTATGTAAAAGGACAATATTATAATTTTACATAACTAGAAACGAAAAAAGGAAGTGCAAATGGTTAAAAGGGACTAAGGGCGTGTGGAAATCAATTACCCATATATATGTTAAGAGTGCTTTTTTTCTATTTTGTTTTATTTCCTTAAGGGCGTTCGTGTACCTATTTTTGACCTAATAATACTATAAGTATGTGTGGGGGCAAATGAGGATAATTTAACCATCACGAACTCTTTTTTTGCATCTTTTTTCTTCTTTCCTATCACTTCTTATTTCTCTTTCAAACCTTAAATCCATATTTTTCTATTCAACTTGGTATCAGAGCATCCGATCTAATCCTAAAAGAGTCGTAAAGCTTAAGCTCTTGTCGTGTAGTGAAACGACGTGCTAATGGCATCTTTCCATATGATGATGTCAATATCTGTACGAACAATGAAGAACGCCGCTCCTCTAGTTCCGATCGCCTCGATCTATTGGTCCTTATGGTGATTTTTTCATATTCTTTGAAGAAGTTTGGTGTCTCCTATGATTTTTCAAAATTCTCATTTTTTTTCGGAACCCTTGGGCTTTGGTCTTTACTTTTCGACTTTGATCTTGGCTTTTGGTGGTCGAGGTTCATTCTATAGGTGCCGAATCCCCCTTCTCATATCAGATCTGTGCTTGTTTGGTGATATGGAAGATTTCTATTTGATTTTTGGCACTTTAGAGCGTCGGTACCTGCAATTTTTTAACTTTGCTTGTCAGTGCATTTGAGTTTTTCAACTTCGGCTCTTCAGTTCTTGCTGAGTGTGTGATTTCGTGTTGTGATCTTCAACTGGTTGCCTTTGCTTTACATCAATTCTTGTTTTCTTGAGTTTGCATCGCGGTTACTCACTTCTTTACGTGTTGTTTTGGTTGATTTCTTATTGATCCCTGTTGAGTAGCAAGTTTCTAGTTTGGTTACATTTTTTTAGTTACTATAGCCGAGACAATGATTGTTGATCTTAGATGACGGCTTGTCGCGATGTGTCACTTTTAAATTCCTTAATGGTGTTAACTATTTAGCCTGGACACATGCCTTTAAGATTTTTCTTAAAGGCAAATAGAGGTTGAAGTATATCACTGAGCCTCCTCCACCCAATGGGGAACCCTTTTTATTTGGGAAACGGTTGATTCTATTATTATAGATTAGTTTTGGCATAGTTTGGAGCCTCACATTGCTACTATAGTGGAGTTATGTGATACTTCTAAGCAAATTTGGGACTCTCTTGCATACTCCTTCTCGAATGAGAGCAATGTATCCCATGTTTATGATTTATATAAGCAGATTTTTGCAAACAAACAAGTTAGAAAACCTTTGTCTGAATATTACAGTGAGTTTAAGAATCTCTAGGGTCTGTTATTACAATATCATCATTTCACTACTAATTTACAGCATCAGAAGCGCCGATGGAAGGATTTCATGATTGTTTCCTTACTTTCTTATTTAGATTTTGATCTTCGTGGGTTTAAAGATCAAATTCTGGCTAGTGAGACTTTACCGGTTGCATCTAATGCATATTCCCAATTGTTATGTTCCTCGTTTGGCCAATTTTCTTGTGTACCTAGTCCTTCTGCTTCTCCGTCTGCATTTGAATCTTCTGCCGTAGTTTCTACCAATGGAGGTCATGGTTCCTTCTGCAGATGGACGTGGTAATCGTGCGGTCATAAGTTTCTTGGAGGTACTCGAGGTGGTGATCACAGTAATGGTCGTAGTGATAGCAAATGTGATTGCTGTGATGGATTGATCAGTTTAGTTCGGTTATGCTTATCTATGGCTTCTAGCGTTCTACATTTGATCACTTGTATTTATTCTTCACCCTTTTGGAGGCACTATTGTGTTGATTGTATATGTTGATTATTTTCTTCTTTCGGGTGATGATGCTATTAGCATTCTTGATCTAAAAAACCATCTGGCTACACAATTTCATACTAAGTACTTGGCCGCTCTTCGCAATTTTCTTGGGATTGAGGTTGCTCGTTCTTCTAAGGACATTTCTCTTTCTCAATGCAAATATGTGCTTGACTTTCTTTCTAAAATTGGTCTTCTTGGTGTTGTGAGCTTGTTTATGCATGCTCTTCGTCAGTCACATTTTGAAGCTGTCTGTTGCATCTTACGTTATTTGAAGAGTGCCCCAAGCCGTGGCTTGCTATATCAACTCTCTGATTCCTTGACTGTCACTGGGTTTAGTGATGCTGATTGGACCGGTAGTTGCTCTGATAGGCAATCTACGTACAACTATTGTGCCTTGGTTGGCAAATTGGTTACTTGGCATAGTAAAAAAACAAAGTCTGGTGGCTCATTCAAGTGCTGAGGCCGAATATCGGGCCATTGCTCACACCGCCTTTGAAATGTTGTGGGTTTGTTCTTTTTTTCGGGAATTTGGTGTTTCTCCTCCACTTCCTATGTAAATGTTTTGACAATCAAGCAGCTATTTTTATTGCTAATAATTTGGTGTTCCATGAGGGCACTAAACATATTGAAGTTGATTGTCATTTTATTAGGGATTTGTTATTGCATAAACAGATTGCCACTACTTATATTTGTTCGGAAGATCAATTGAGTGATATTCTTACGAAACCACTACCGCGTTCTATCTTTCATCGCCTGCTTATCAAGCTGGGTATGTTTGATATTTATGCTTCAGCTTATGGGGGAGTATTAAGAGTGTTATTTTTTTATTTTGTTTTATTTCCTTAAGGGCATTCTTGTACTTATCTTTGACCTAATAATACTATAATTATGTGTAGGTGAAGAAGGCTAATTAACCCTCCTGGACTCTTTTTTTTTCTCTTTTCTTCTTTCCTATCGCTTCTTCTTTCAAACTCTCCATATTTTACTATTCAACTATATATAATGTTGAGAAAATATAGAACATTATATGAAATCCAGTTCCTCCCAACCATCACATCTGGAGCTCAGATATCCCGGTAGTCGGTACATTCGTTATGGAGAATTGTATATACAATATTTTTCTTGGTTTACATATGATTAGGTATAAAATAGTGGTATTATTTTCACTCGATGTCCTAACTGTCAAACAGCCTCTACTTAATTTCATCACCAAATTTCATTACAACTGAAAGATTTAAGTCTTCCGGAATTTTAAAAAAAATATTGTATATACAATTCTATACAATATTTTGGGGACTCAAAGATCATTCTTACATAGTCTTTAAGAGAGATTAGAAATCTCTCTTAAAGACTGCTTAAATGATTCCAAGTATGCAGGTGCTTACTGTGCATTTAACATGAAGGAAGACTGCATACGTATGGATGCTATGTGCTGCCAATAGACTCTTGGAAACTGAAATCAGTATACTGTTAGGTTTGCATTATCACATTTCCTGATATTGATTTCCTAGATTTTCATTTCATTACCATGCTATAATGTTCAGGTTCATGCTGCATAGAGAAAACTTAACATGTTTCATTAAATTTCGCAGGTAATGGTTTTAAGCTGTTCAAGATATTTGGAGATAAAAGCGAGAAGGAAAACATGCAACGTTCTCAACCCATATCAGTATCAAAGAAAATTTGGCTTTCCTCTATTTTTGCATCCCGTAAGGAAGAAAAATTGATTGAACAAGGTACTGCATCATCTGCAATCCTTTCAATTCTTTTAATTGTTTGAGCTTTTAAAATATTTATCACATGATCATCACAAGTGCCTTTCACTGCTTTATGCTGCAGTAAAATCCACCAAAATGTACAACATATTGGATTTTGTTTCTTCCGCTCTTGGTTCTATTTCTTTTAAGTTAATATTCTCAAGTATTATTGTTTCCTGTTACAGCTTTGTTGTCTTCCAGACTGACGTAATATGTTTCAACCATACTAGTTGTCTTGTTTGATGTGCTGATGCAGGAATTGGTTCCAAGGTTGGTGTGGAAGAAAATATTGTTGGAGTATCAAAACAAGAAATTATATCTCCTCAACCTTTTGTTGCTAACAAACTTGTAAAAAGAGGCAGTACTGCTGAACATCAGGAATGTGGGGATGACATTGAACCTTCTTCAACACAAGGCCCCAAACTGCATACTGAAGAATCTACAGAAAATGATATTTATAAACCTCATCAAGATGGACTAAAGATTCTGGTTCATTCAAGTGCAGAGTCTTTAACACTTGAGAAATCACAGATGGACCCAAGGTTCTAAATCGCGGTATCGGCCTGCGTAACGGTCGCGGTCGCGTGTAACGGATATCGGGCGTATCGGTCA
>JAOTRH010000024.1:21741543-21757879 GCA_034768845.1 Heliamphora exappendiculata
AGGGGTCTTTTTCTTTTAACATTATCACATGCTTAATAAGCAAATTAAGTTGATGCAAAACACAATTGCAAAATTACAGCATCTATGACAGAAATAATAATGGTAAAAACAAACAAAAGAAAAGGAAAAAAAGGAACAAAAGTTTAATCTTAACATCAGCAGGGAAGCTGACTGCAATATCTGCCAAATCCTCAATGAAAGACATAAGCAGGCCAAACTGGCAGGTCTTAACTTCTCAAGTGATAATACTGTAAGTCTGTAACCACGAAAAAAAATAATAATAACAATTAGGTTTCACTAACTTATCTAAAACTTGGAAAATTAAAACATAGTATTAAATCAGAGATCTAATTTGGAGAACAATAAATAAGAGGAAACAAAATGCTCATGAGACTGAATGTAATTGTAATTGGTTTCCTAAGATCAAATACAAATGTTTGAGTATCATGAGATGATCAAATTGATGCCTCGACAATGTCCATTATGCACGAGAGGTTGGGCTTATTGTCATTTTATCACTTTCATACTGGAAACTTCCTTTACATGCCATGATGTAATCAGGGTGAAGATAACATATATATTACAGTTTATTGCCCTCAGAGTATAATGCATTATCTTTGTGAAACTAACGTACATTGGGACTAACATGAAGGTAGTATTCGTTTAGAATTATATTTTGTAGAAGCTCTGTTGAGTTTCCCGGTTACGATGCATCTCCTGAAGTTGGGTATTGCATGACACTTCAGATGGTTCAACAAACTATTGATTCTAACTTTAACAAATATGGGCTGCCAAATACTAAAACTGGCTTGCCCAATCATGATAAGCAACTGCCATTGCCAGTGACTACAAAGAAGACAGTACTGAGAAATTTGCAGAATGAGAATCGAATTACAGTGCCCAAGTCTATGGGAAGCTCTTTATTTCCAAAGGGGAATGGGTCCAAGCTTGAGGATGTTACACTTTCTGGTGTGAAAAGACCTGCACCTGAGTGCCTGGTCAGCTCACCTCATCACCAGTCTCTAATCAGTAATGCTGCAAATGGGCATCTTGTCTATGCTCGTAGAAGGCCTGAAATAGAGCTAGCTAAAAGCGGCATTTTTGATAACTCGAGCAATAATGTTTTCTATCCACAAGCAAGAAAACTAGGTCACCAAGACGAGTCAATTGAACAAAATTCACAGGTGAAGGAACCTAGTATTTGTATTCCAGAAGTTGCATGCATCCCGGGGGATTCTTCGGTATGTTTTTCATCTGGAAAACCTTCAGTTCCTTCCTCTCTTGGGAAGTTCAGTAACATTTTACTACCAGCAGATTCTGATTATCTTGCTGTTTCTTCTGTCATCCCTCCATTGGATTATCCAAAGAGAATGAATAACCAACACTGGGAAGAGAGATATTGCCAACTACAGGCCTCCTTGAAAGTGTTGGATCAATCAAATCAAGAAGATTATGTTCAGAGTATGTTGTTGAATTTCAATGATGTTTATGAATGCTCCCTTTTCTGTGGTGTTGTATTACCGATCTGCCTTGTGTTTTTCATTTATCAGTGCTTCGTTCCCTCTCCTCAGTTGAACTTAGCAGACATGCTGTTGAACTAGAAAAGAGATCAATTCAGCTTTCGTTGGAGGAAGGTATATGAAATTTAACATGTAGCTTTTGTATTTATGTGTGAATGAAGGACACTAACAGAACTTTTCTATAATTATGTGGAACAGCCAAGAGTAAGGAAAACTATAACCGAAATCCTTTTTTTTATCTGGCATTAACTTGGAACCGCGTGCATCTAAAGCACCTTTTACTAAGGTCAATGTAGTTGTATGTAAACCTAGCATATTGTAACCCCGTTGTGAATTTCTGTGTCTGAACTCTTTCCATGCTTGATGCAACTCTGTGAACTTCAATTATGATCTTATACTTGCTGTTATTCTTAATGTTAGTTCTATACACTGTTATCAGTTTCTTTTTCCAGGAACTCAGAGAACTTATTGTTGAACTCAACGTGCTAGGGTAAAGCCATATCCATGAATTGTATGTAGGTCAACTGCTACATCTATTTTCTTTTGAACCTCTGTGGATGAATGAGGTTTTCTCCTAGCAAAATGGCCTTACTATAGAGCCTAACATCAGGAACAAACCCAGCTTAGGGAAAAGCGTGGTGGTTTGCGAATTTGTATTTTTATTTCCTTTCCTATGCTCAACTCTTATTATATAGTCCTATGTCAACTTGTCTTAAAATGAAAGGTAAGAAGATGTTTGAGAAAAGAGCAAGATACCCTGTTTATTAACATTTTATAGTTTATATGTTTACAATAAGCATAAAACATATTTTTGTTTTGTTTTTTTTTTGTAAAATATTAAAGCAAAAAACATGTTTGGCATATACAACTTTTTTGGATAAGTATGCATATTTTGTAAAATCTTATTTTGAAACAAGTGAGCAGTGGTGGAGAAGGTTGCATGTGAGAGGGAACTTGCCCAAGAGGGTTGTTGTTGGAGGTGAGCACGCTTGTGGTGGCCGGAGGTGGTGATGGGCGACGGTTGCCAAAGGTGGTTTGTCGATAGCAGCCGATGGTGGTGTAGGTTGGGATGCCAGACACGACACGACACACCTAAGACACGCTTGAACATATAATTTTATATATTTATTATTTGATATATTTTAACATTTCATTTTGAGATATGTAAAAAATAAAATCACTTATTAAAATTGAAAAATTATATATTCTATAGATAAAATAAAACATCAAGATGTTATTGACAAAACACTTGCACTCCAATGGCATCATTTCATCAACGTTCATAAGTGATTAATAAAGTTACAACTTACAAAACATATATCAATAAAAGAAATTGTTCCATCAACCCATGCATCACATAATAGATCAAAAAGTAGATTTCCCCGAGCTTTAACTAAACAAAAATCTTTGAAGAAAAAATTACCTATTATCAAATACTTCACAAATAATAAACTTCCTTGAAGCTTTAATTGGAGGCAACTTCTTTGTCGTCATTGCCATCAAGTTTTTCTTTCAAAATGTCCTAAACATATCCCTAGGGTGTCGGAAATGTGTCCACAGAGTGTCCCAAATATGTCCCTAGCATGTTGCAAAGGTGTCCAAGCATGTCTGACTAGGAAAAAAGTTTGGACACTCCAATTTTCATGTCGAACACGGGTTCCCAACGTGTTCGGCACATGTCGGTGTTCGACATGTGTCCAACACTAGCACACATTCTCTGGAGAGGTGTCAGTGGTTTATAGACTAATGCTTGCCCCAAAAGTTATTGCCTCTTCTGACATGTTGGAGATACACCTGCTGTGTATTGTCATCTATCACTTGAAAGAATCAAATAAATGTGGGTAAGGAGAAAAAATCAGTAGCTAAATCAAAATATAAAATTAAGAACTATAATGTAGAATCAGTGGTGGAGGGCATGCATGTTCTCTTTGGATATACCCAAGCTTAGTTTCCTTCAATGGGACCATGCTTTGGCCGGTTCTTTTATTGAGAAGACATTCTTGTTCCATTATGTTAAAGCATGATCAAAAACAATATCAAAATATACTATTAAGGATGTTGTATCAATTGAGAATGGATACTTTATTTTTAAATTTAAGAATAAATAGATACTTAGATGACTTTCTTGGGAATAATCCTTGCCATTGTTGGGCAGATATGTGGTAAATGAAAAATGGAAATTGGGGATGTTTCTCTCCAAAAAGGGTTTTCCTAGTGTGCTATTGTGGGTAAAACTATATAATGTGCCCTTTGAATTGTGGAGAGAGGACGACATGGGCTATTTGGCAACTATTATTGGTAAGCCTTGGTAGGATGATGCAACACGCTCTTGAAACTTTTGCTTGGGTTTGCATCGTTTGCATTGAGGCACAAGCTAACAAAGAGATTCCAAGACCCTCTCTTATAAACCTAGGATATAGAGAATCTTATGAAATTCGGGTTGAAATATCTTGGGTTTCTTAAAAGTGTCTTAAATGTGAAATATTTGGCTACTACCTAAAGAATTTGAATGCACAAGAAGGGTTGAGAACGTCAAAACAAGAGTGGAGGAGGAAAGAAAAGAATCATAATAACTCTAGTGAAGTCTCAAATGAATGGCCGCTTTGATGAAAAAAGAGAGAATAAATTAATCAAGCTTCCCAAGGGAATGTTATCGCTCAACTGGTAAGAAAGTTTGTTTAGGCTTCTATGTCTTATACTCCAAAATCTTTAAACGTCTTTGATATCCTTTCATCTTGTGAGCTCGGGGAGAAACACAATAATGATGGAAAGAAAAATGCTGAAAAACCCAATCATATTATTCTTCTTCCAGAGGAGACCATAATTGAGACCCATGCTCCTAGCAATGGGTTTGGTAAGGCGGAAACAATGCTACATGTAAATTAAATTCACCCTATAGGGATGAGAACAATAGGAAATTAGATGAAATGATTAGACATTTTTTGACTGCTCGAAGACAAGGTTTTTGGTAGTTTTAATCTAGGGAGCTTGCATATAGGGGATGCTAGCCTTATTTATCTTCTTGGATCTGAGGGCTTTTTCTGTTGCATGTGTCCGTTGGTAAGTTTTGTTTTTCTACCTTAGCCTTTTGGTTGGTTAGAGAATATTTTGAGTAGGCTAGGTAGTTTTTTTTGCGTGTGTTTTGGCACCTCTTGGTCATGTGTACCTTGGTATTGGGTCTCTCTTGTGAGACGTGTAAGCATTGTGCTGGAAATAAACTAACCACTTGCCTTCTTAAAAAAAATACATTTGCGTCTCTATATGCAAGACGTGATTGAATGCGAAGGAGGTCTTAGAGATCGTGATATGTTCTATTTGGCCAGAACTTAAAACTTTTGAGACAAGAAGTGATCTCGCGTCTCACGTGAAATCAAATGATTACGTACATTGCCATGTAGGCTGTGCATCAAACATGTGTTGCCATATTTTTGGAAGTTTGAGCTTCTAAGGTTGTGTAAGATGAATTGGTTTCTCCTTTCATTTCTTCCATCTAATAGTTATGGGGTTCGGTTCAAGAACTTAATGAATGTCCTTGTCCTTTTTTGTACCATTAAATGTGTTCTACATGTCTTGTAATGCTGTAGATTTCAGGGCTTTAATGGGAATTATATTTGACTAAATAATTACTTGATGAGCCCTACTACCTTTCAAATACTTTGAGAAAAGAAGAGGCTGATATTGTTTAAACCTAACTTTTTTGCTTTCTGCATTCTGCAGCAAAAGAGATGCAACGGGTTCAGCTATTTGACATCTTGAGAAAATGTTCAAAGAATTCCAGGGCACTCTCAGCACAAGGGCAGTCAGAGAAATGAGAGCTTGTGTTCAACTCAAACCGAAGATTTTGGCCTCTTTCCTTTTCTCTAGATTTCTGCATTGGTTTTGGATTGCTTGTATTACCGGTAAGATGTCTGTTCATCATATGTGCTGAACTTTTTAATTAACAGTGGGAACTATTGATTCTTACAGATGCCGTATCGAATTTAACACGTTGGTTAGTTTGCATTTGATACTGCCGTCGCTTTTTTGTGTTATAACTTTTCTTTGTCGGTAGTTTTTTGTGATTCTTTTCGAGAATTCAAGATGAGCACTGTAGGGTCAAATTTTTTGTAAATATCAGCTGTTACCATTTGTAGCAGTCACAGGTTGCATTTTGCTGCATTTTTTGTTAGTTGATGTACTAGTTTCACATCAATTCAAAAAAAAAAAAAAAGCATTGTTCAAAGTATTTAAAGAAAATGCCTTTTTTGTGTCAAAAAACAATTTTGTTGGCCTCGCTTGGAAATGTTTTTATTAGGTTCTTTCTTCATATGTACCCAGTGCTGGCTCAACCAATAAGCAGCTTAATAGCTTGTCGACTCAATTTAAAAAAAAAAAAAAAAACTTATTGGCATTTGGTAAGTTGCAGCAAAGCACAACTGCCGTTAAACATTTTAGTTAATTTTAACTTTTATTGCTATTGGATTTTTGACTTTTATTGGTATTTGGTAAGTTGCAATGCTTGCAATCAGTAGTCATTACATTTTAAAAATATTTAATAACATCAAATTAATTTTTGCAATATATTAAATATTATAAGCAGTCAAAATGTATTAAATACTATATATATACACAAACAAAGTGTCTTTTAACATAATTGTCTTCCTGATATCAAAGCAACATCACTCTAACTCCCTTTTTCTTCAAGATTTTATGTTCTTGTCAATGTAACTGTCTCTACGACTTTACAAAATCAAGATCAAAGAAGAAGATTAATTAATTAGTCTACTATCTCTTTGGTATCTCTACTTTCTCTTAATTGATATGTTGATTTTTGGTGTGAGAAAAACATTTTTCTTCAATTAAATTCATTTGACAACAGGTACATAAGTTTATTTATTTTTATTTTTTTATTTTATAGTATTTTTTTTAATTTTTTTAGAAATTGTACCTTTTTACTTTAAAGTTTAATATATTGATTATTTTTGTTTATCCACTTGGGTAAAAAATGATTATCAACTATGATCAGATTTTATTGTTATGTTATTTTGCCCGTGAAGGTTTAGAATTATTTTGCCCGTGAAGGTTTATAATAAGATTTTTATTATAAAAATCTTATTTAAGATCAATTATGTCACAAAAATGATTAAGTGACTTAAGAATAATATCAATAGAAAAAGATACATTATGAAAACACGAATATAAAAATATAATACGTAATTTTGCATATCAAAAAGTGAAAAATATAAATTTTAATTAAACAAAATTGCAATATAAAAATTTATAAAGAACCTTCAATTTGATTTTTGCCTTGTATAAAGGACCTCCACTTCCATTTTTGCTTTAGTCCTCAAATTTGCTTGAGCTGTCTTTATGCTCTGATCAAGCAAAATAAATGCTTACGGTGCGTGGTGGGCTTGTAATTTTGTAATATGTTGGGAGTGTAATTTTAAGGTGCATGTCAAAACTTCTTTAGAGATAATTCGGGTATTCTGGAATGGGTTGTCACAAAAATATATTTTGGCCTTCATTGGATCGTGCAGAGTTGTTGGTCCAAATTTTGAATATTTGAAAAAAAAAATTGACATAGACCGACCTTAATATAATCTTGTTAAATTCCACGATTAACATAATAATTATAAATACGTGGTCACAATCTTGAATCACACTTCAAACAACAACTTTTTTTTTTTGGGGGTGATTTTAGCTCTTTGAGTTTTTGTTGGCCACACATTAAAATGTTCAACATTAGAGGTTAATAAAAATAAAGTAATAATATTTGAAGTCGTCAACAATGATGACAGAATCGGATTCTAAGATTTTGCCAATTTTTTTTTGTCAAATATGCATAAACAGGAATTATTTTTTCATTTTCAAATAAGATAAAAAAATGTTTCTATCGTATTTGTATAAGAAATAAGAAATTAGTTTATTTATCAAATTTAATTAATAATTTTTTTATCACCTGCAACTTTAATACATCTACTGGTCAAATATTCTTTGAAAACAAAATATAACAATGCACTGTATTCTACTTTATTTCTTCAGGAAACCAAACAAACAGAATAATAAGAATTTAGAACGAATTACTTGTTTCAACCGTTGACAGATGCGTTGCCAATGTCTTTGTAACTTAATGACATATTTTTAACTTTTTATCATAAAAATTATAGGTTCAAACCTTCATGGTGGGCAGTTGCCTCCTACGTATAGGGTTAGTTTCTTCACTATTAAAAAGGTTCTTAAATTTTGAACTCTGTGGATTGTTAAAAGAAAAAAAAAGAACAGTGAAAGTTGAAATCTATGCACATAGTGAATGATAGAGATTGGAGAGGTGAAAATGAATTTCATTTTGGAAGGTGTGGATTGTTGGGTTTTTAATCATGAATTTTGCTTATAATCTTTTTAAAAACAAAATATATCAGCTCTTGTGAAAAAAAAGATAAATTACAATAAGTTTTCATAAGATTCGAGTCAAATACAATTAACTCTATATTTTAAAGCAAATTATACTTAGCGCGGTAGGTTTAGACCCAAACCATTCATTATCCATTAAAAGAATAATAATAAATGAGTGATGTCAAAATAACATTAGTTAATTTTTCCATTTTACCCTCGTTCGATACATGAATAACTAGTTACAAAGCCTTTTTTATTACAAAAATAGCCTTATTTCTTTTTAAAATAGCCGACGTCATCTTTTAAATTCGCGATTAAGCTTCATATCATTTGATCTCGCAACAATCTCCCCCGTTCCTCTCTCTCTCTCTCTCTCTCTCTCTCTCTCTCTCTCTCTCTTTTGCTCGTACTCTTGGGTCATTTTTTTTGTAAATTTTAAAATTTGAAGAAGTAGTTATTTTTATAATAAAATTTACAATTTTATCATTTTAACTAATTAAAAATGTGACAATTAAAGAAATTATTTTGGAAAAAAATAAATCATAGTAGGACTTCAATCAACTTTTGAGCTCCCTTTATATATAGTAATAGATACCAATACTATTCCTCGTCAATAAAGCATTTTTTATTACAAAAATAGCCTTATTTCTTTTTAAATACCAACACTCTTTCTCCTCAGATACAACGTTGCCTTATTCTATAGTCTTCAATATATCATTATAATTTTTATATGAAAAACTAAAATTTTAAGACACTAAGTTAAACAGTATATCATTTTTGCCTTTTTCATAAAAATATATCTTTTGTTTAAAATAAATAAACTATCAAATAATTTTATCTCATTTTTATTTAAACTTTTTAACTGAAAGAATAGAAAACCAAAAAACTAAAAAAAAAAAACCTTTGATTATCGGTTAATCCTTAAATTCAATATCCCAAAGAGCCAAGTTTTTCGTAAGAAATTAATTTATTTATGTTATTAATAAGTTGAATTTTGTTGACATCGGTCAAAGTTGCTCGTCGAAATTACTCTCTTTCAACCCTTTCTTTCCTTCAATGATGTCGAATGATCGGGATCATTTGTCGATGGAGTTGTCCTCCGAACTAGGTAAGTAGCGGCCATGGTAGAGATTGCAGATCAAAAGACAAATTCGTTATAAGAATATCTATAGTTTACAAAGTAAGACATGATCTTTAAAAAACTTAGCATAAAGACTAAACCTTTCTACAAACCTTTTAAAAATGATTAATAATTAATTAACTCTATAATTTATTTATTTTCTTGTATTACATTTGATAAAATTACTGTTAATAGCTTTTAGTTTCATTCTACTAATTTGAGTTATAAGTTATAATTTTTTCTAAACACTTACGATTTATGCTATAAGTTTGCTATTTCACTTATAAGTTATAATTTTTATCGACTACTTATAATTTTTAATATAAATTATAATTTATAAATTATTAATTTCAACAATATCAAACACCACCATACGAGGGCAATTGCCAAAAAGTTTGGCTTTCTTAGACATCTCTTATGTTGTGCCTAAATTTCCATATATTTGGTTCCCATAAGTGACCTCTATATTAGTATTTTGTCAATAACATAGTGAGTGTAATTTGGTAATTGGTAGGGCTTTGATACTATATGTATAAATTTTGTATTTAATTTAAAAGGTTAAGACATTAGATATAGATGTCATAATATTATATTAAGTGATCATTCATTACATATTTAAGTAATGCGAGATTGAATACTTTACCATTCTTTTTATGTATTATTTTTTGAGTTTTGTTAAGGGTGGTATTATTTTTGACTACAATCATATAATTTTCTTTGGATCTATTATCGTGGAAGGCATGATTTTATTTTTTATTTTTTGAAAGTAAATGGAATGAGCCCCACTTTTAACACTATGTAAAAAATTTATATCTAACTTAAAAACATAAATTATTAGGTTAAATAAGCTGAGCAAAAAAAAAAAAAAAAAGCTATGACGCTCAAAGTATTACATGATAATCACGTAATAATCCTAATAAAGCTCTATTTAGTTTAGCTTTTTTTTTTTTTTTTGGCTTTTTTATTTTCTTGATTTATCGCGATAAAATAAATTTAAAAATATAAGTGTTTTGAATTTTTTTTAAAAAAATTCATTAAAAACAAAAAAAAATTACATAAAAGTTTTAAAGTGATTTTTTTTGGACTTATTTGAATTTTTTGATCAATTTTTACACTTCTCTTATTTCTTGTAATAAGAAAATTTTAAATAATATCATCGTTTGAACTAATATAAATTTTTTTTACTAAAAGATGAAAAAAAGTCAAAAAAAAAAGGTATGTTATTTTTTATTTTTTACTTATTTAAAAAAAATAAATTAATATTATTTTATAAAAATATTTTCTACAACATTTAAATTATTTTCTACTACATTTTTATTATAAAAAATATTTTGTAAATAATATTTAGAAAGTATTGAGGCCGGAAGGGCCGGAACATTTGGTGGGCTTATTTGCCCCCAAGCACGTTAAGCAATTCTACCCTACAATGCATTTTTTTTATCTCTTCCGTGTTCAACTTCACCGATCATCCCGATAGATCTGTAAATTAAAATTCAACGGTTGTGATTATCTCACACTCACACAAACTTGATTCTCTCGCCACGGAAAGTTGTAGAACATAATTAATGATGCATAACTGAAAATAACCGCCAGATTCAAAAGTGGGATGTCTCTCTCTCTGTTCTGTTTCTCTCCCATGGAGTGGTAACCGCCGCTTCGGCTACTTAAGCCACCCATCGCCCATTGTTAAACTTTTTTCCCCGAATCTGAATGTTCACCGGAAACCTCTGCAATGCCCAACCACCACCATGACGACGACGACGACGACAGCGGCGGCACCACCACCGACCTCCATCTCTCTGCTTCGTCCGCCCAAGGTATGAGCTTTGCATCTGAGAGTGCAGCCGGTGACAACTTCCGCACCGCAAAATACTCCAAGAACCCTAGAAAGAAGCGAAAGAAATTGATCAGAATTGACAATCAAATCGGAGTGAGTTCGGTTAGTACTTGTGGTGGTGATGCCGCGAAGCCCAAGTGTGGGAAGAAACCCAACCCTAGTGCTCCGAAGATCACTCGGCCGTGCAGTGAGTGTGGGAAGAGGTTTTGGTCATGGAAGGCTCTCTTCGGTCACATGCGTTGCCATCCGGAACGCCAATGGCGCGGGATCAACCCTCCCCCGAATCTCAGGCGATCGCCCCTCCCATCAGAGATCGCCGGAAATAATGCCGCCGAACCGGCGATGACGGAGGAGGATCACGAGGTCGCGGCCTGTTTGTTAATGCTGGCTAGTGCGCCTAGTTGTTTGGAAACGCAGGGTGATCTTTCCCTGTTGGAATCCGATACCGTGGTTAGCGATGCGGCGGCGGGTGGCGGTGATGTGGATGTGGCGGCAGGCTCATCCGGCGGTCTGCATTGCCGATTCGAGTGTTCGAGTTGCAAGAAAGTGTTTGGGTCTCATCAGGCTTTAGGAGGGCACAGGGCTAGCCACCGGAATGTGAAGGGTTGTTTCGCGATAACAAGGAGTGACGGCGAGGAAGTTGATCACATTAATGGCGGCGATTTGGAGGGTAGAAATGGAGGAGGAGAGGTAATGAGGAGGGATCCGAAAATCTCAGAAATAGATAGAGGGCTAGAAATTTATCGAACGAACCACGGTCCTGAGGGGAAGATAATGATGGATTTAGGGCACAAGTGCAGCATTTGTTTAAGGGTTTTCTCGAGTGGTCAAGCGCTCGGGGGACACAAGAGGTGCCATTGGGAGAAAGGGGATGAATTGCCATCGTCGTTCGCTCAAGGGCTCATTATCAATCCTTTTTCAACAAGAAACGGGTATCCTCTGGATTTGAACTTGAACTTGAACTTGCCTGCTCCAGTTGAAGATGATTTGTTGCGTTCTTATTCTTCTGGACTTGCTCTGGATTTAAGGTTGGGTCTTTGATGAAATTTATTAGATCTTCATTAACGTTTTAGCTTGTATTCTACGATTAGGAATAGAAATTAATCCTTGTACCAATCATTGTATGTTCTTGAAAAGGTTGGTATTAGCTCCAAAATTAGGAGACAGAAGCAAACATTTGATAAAGAACTTAGATAAAAACCCTATACTGGCTCTGTACTAATTGCTAATAAATATGGAATATTATTAAACAAATTCACTGTCATTCGATGTTCCGATTATTCTTTTTCTTTCCTCTATTTATTTATTTATGTCACTCAGCCTGTGTATGCATTTGGCTATGTGTTTAGTGAAATTTTCATATTGACATGTGAGATATGTTCACTTAGGCTCTGTTTTCTCATGGAAATGTTTTGGTAAAGATATAGTACAGTAACAATATACATATGTATCCCATAAATTAATCTCTCTTTGATCGGCACTGTTGGCTTAATAGTCGTGCAGCTGTACTTTATGTATCTGAATTTAATTCTTATGGATAAAAAGTTGACCCTTTATAGTAATTTAACAACTAATCCATTAAAAGATTCCCTTGACCAAAAAAAAAAAAAATCTCTCTTTATGCTGAAGGGAGAGGTGGAATCAGGAAAAAAATGGTTATTTTCCTCCTGAGATTGAAGGGTCTCCAGAATATATCAGTAGATGTGTCCAACAGAGATTCCTACAGTAGTTAATTAATAATATTTATAATAATTCTATTAATGGCTAAATCGGTTCATCTCATCGATCTTTCTAAGAAAAAAAACAACTAATCAGAGGTTATTAATCAATGAAATATTATTATGTTTATATATTAATTTTCTCCTTTTATTTATTGCCAAATGATTAAGCTCGGTACTGCTATTGTCAGCCAACGGACGCGATGATGCGTGCACACATCTATCATTTGATTAACAATTAGTCATATACTCCAACATGTCTGCCTTAAATGGAGTTGATAGATTATTAACTGTTAAAAGTTATGATTGTGTACTGACTTTGGTATAGTAAAGGGAAACAATTATAATATCATCACACCCTTCTATTCTGTAAAAGTGGCTTTAAAACTTCAAATGTACTTTAGGAATCAAGAACAGAGTTCATTTGCAGGATCTCATCTAGATTATATGTTTGTAGTTAGAATTTATGTTTTAAGTGTTTAGCTTATAGATTAGAAAAAAGTTTAGGAAAATTCAAAGAAGTGTATTATAATTTTTTTATTTGCACCTTTTGATTCTATAAATCAATAAACAATAATTTTACTGCATGAAGTTATACGTTTATAATTATAGCAAATATTTGTAGTTACTGTTTCAAGCCATAATTATATTTTTTCAATTATAATTTATAAATTCATAATATTTCAGGCATGCCAAACACTCTTTATCTCCCAAACCATGTTGAAGATTTTATAGTTACCTGAGATGAGTTGGAGAGATTTCTATCAAACAGCCAATCACTTTTTTCCTTGTTCAAAATGACTGCCATCACTTTGCTGCACCCATTAGAGTAATCTTTTAGGCCATGTTTGCTTGTAGGATTAATTTCATAGGGGATAAAGTGTCCTAAGATTACTAATTCTAAGACTAACAATACCAGAATTAAAATTTGTCATACTCTATTTGGTTTGGCATAGTACTAGAAGCGACAAAGAGTGAGTCCTACCATTATTGTGTAAAATATTGTATCCTTCTTAAACCTTCCCTTCTCATGGTATTGTGACAATTCCTCCTATGGGAGATAACGGTACTAAGTCTCTGTTTGGTTTAATTTTTTAAAAATATTTTTTGCTTAAAAACTTTTTAAAAACTCGTTTATTTGATCTCTCACCGTAATTAATTGGCTCTTTTCACATCTTTTTATATGAGATTACCTTTACTTTTTTACAAAAAAAAAAAAAGCAAAAAAGTCAAAAAAAAGCTAAGCCAAACACACACTAAATTGGTTTGATGCTTTCTTTTTCTATATTATCAATTAAAACAATAGACCAACTGAAAACATCTCAAATAGTTAGTATCCCACCCTATTTAATTTTCCTACCAAATAAGGCTTGAATGTCTAAATTTTTCATTTTAGAACCTGGCACCTCTTCAATTCTTAAAAATTAGTAATTATTTTATTGAATTATGTTAATTTTAAAAATAAGTAGATGGGCCGAACTATAACTCTACTCTAGAAGTGGAGAAACCAGAAGATTTATGATCGAAATCAAAAAAAATTTATTTTTTATTTGGTATTTGATTCTTCCTCTTTTTAACTGAGATTGGATGCAACATGAATCATCGAGGGTATCATGCCTGATTCAAATATGTACTGAATTCATTGAGAGAAACATGTCAGATATTATATTTAATATAATTCTTCTTAATAGTACTTACTAATAATCTGCACTAAACAATTAAGCTTTGACTTGATTAAAGAAAAGGTATTGCTGACGTATAATCAATCTCTTGTGAGTGTTCAAATGATAATTAGGTCTTCATTTGGCTCAGGATTAAAGTCTGAGCATTTAGTCTTTTTACTTAAAGTTATAACAAAGTAATGGTTTAAATCACAACCTTTTCTCTAGGTATAGTGTTTTAAGGGCACTTTTTAAATAAGCAAACCTTTTTACTTATTTAACTTAAAATTGAAAAAACAAAATAACACCTAACTTTAACCCATATTATCAAACAAAACCTTATTCTTTCAACACATTCCATTGATCCTGTTTCTATATATTCACAAAATCACGCTTAACTTGTAGCCATATTATCAAATAAAACTTTATTCTACTCCCTTATCAGGACAGCTCTCTCGAGCACAGGTTTGCGTTTGGCCTCGATGAAAAAAAAAAATATAGAGCACCTATCATTGCATCTTTATAGACCAAGAACTACGAGATCTTTTCTTTCATTCTGGGGTGATGGAGAAATCATACTATTTGAGTCATTTTTTTCTATGCTTTTTTTAAAAATTTAAAAAAACTGCAATCAATAGAATTTCGCTAATCTTCTCTTTTCGAAAGGAAAGCACTCTCGAGCTACTATAGGAAGATATTAATTCCCATGAACATTTATGATTAATTTAGTGTTTGGTATTTTCAGGCACTATTAACTTGATTGGAAAATTGTATAATGAGCTAAATAAATTACATAATAATTGTTAATGATGTCCCCTTTCGTATGGCTGAACTTGATCTACGGAGAATGAAAAAAAAAAAAAATGTCTTAGATGACATCGGTGTAATGTCAATGAAAGACTCTCCAATAATCATGTTAGGTGTCTCTTTAAAGAAAAGAAGACGAACAAGACAAAGTAGATTTTTTTATTAGGGTTAAAAAAAGGTATTAGAAGATACATGACATCTCTTTCTCTTTGAACTTTTATGGAAGATCTTTGGTGTGATGCCCTAATTATGATGGGCTCACATGACTTGTCAAGTCATCTATTTTGTCAAATATTTACTCATCAATTACAAGATTTCGTTTATTTCGACATAAAATATTTTATTATAAAAAATATTTTACATATAAAATAATTTTATAAAAATTAATTTTTTTACATGTATTTTTTGGTGTTTAATTAAAATTTTAAAAATAAAAATGAGAAATAAGAGTGACCAAAAGCGAAAAAAATTCAGGTGAAGAATTTTAAAGAATTTTAAAAAAATTTATGCGAGAAGAATCTGTCTCTTATTCTCTCATTCCTATTTGTTATGCGAATGATCAAATGCGAAAAGAATTGGGTGAAGGTTCCGAAGGTATATTCTAAAATTAACTTACGAGTTAATTTTTTGTAAATCAAATTTGGTCTAATAAGATAAAATATTTTACAAAAAAATATATCTTATATAGGTATTATCAGTAAAATAGTAAAAATTAAATAAAATATATTACTCAAAAATATTTTACATCAAAATAAACAAAATCTTAATCAAAAAGTTCATATTCTATAATCGTAATATAATTTTCTATTCATACAACAAAAGAAAATTATAATAAGAATATAGAACACTGTTAACCTACATTGCCACCGAACCCCTCTCGACTTCTCTTGTCGCCACCCGCACCCCTCTCGCAACTCTAATATTCGTAATCCTATTAATGGCTAGATGGTCCATCTCATCGATCTTTGTTTTAAAGGTAAATTTCACTGATCACTCCTGAGATTTCTGAAAAAAAAATAGAAACTTCCTATGTGTTTTCAAAAATTACAAAAATCTCTCATCAGGTTTGATTTTAACATCAAAGAGATCCTAACCGTTAAAAATTCTGTTTAACTTAACGCAAAATTACCGTTTCACCTCAAAATCGCCCTCAAAACCACTACTCCATCCTAAAATCGCCGTTTCCAACCCCCACCCAAAACCGCTGTTCCCACCCCCAACCCCAACCTAGTTCCGCCGTCCCCCCAACCCAAACTCAGCGGCGCCGCACGCTGCACCCCTGCAGGCCACCGCCGCAC
>JAOTRH010000024.1:21757979-21778710 GCA_034768845.1 Heliamphora exappendiculata
TCTAGTATAAAAAATTTCTCCTATATATTTTTCTTAATTTTATCGATCTTAGTTTTAAATGAAATTAGTTACTTATGAATGATAAATTTTTTAATAATTTTTTTATGTATAAATTTTTTTTCATACATACTATGAGAAACTTTTCATACTTTTTTTTTTAATTTAATCATTTTTAATTTAAATTGAAATGAGTAACTTATTTATGAATGAGAAATTTCTCAGTATGTATAATTTTTTTTATGTATAAAAAACTTTTTATACATATTTTTTTTAATTTTATCATTTTTAGTTTTTTATGAAATGATAAACTTTTGAATGAGAATTTCTCAGTATAAATTTTTTTCGAACATGATGAGATATTTTTCATATATTAATGCAAGATATGAAAAAATTATCGTGTATATATTTTTTTTTAAAGTTGCATCTTTATTTTGATAGATATGTGTATATGAGAATATTTTTATCTTGTGATATATGAAAAAATTTTCATAACATTTATGTATATGAGAATATTTTTATTTTGTGGTATATGAGAATATTATCATCTTGTGATATATGAGAAGTTTTCTTATAATATGTGTGCGTATAAGAATATTCTGATTTTGTGAAACGACAAAGTTAAATCTCTCGATAAAATTGATCGAAATTTTTTACTAAATTTTTTTATAAAGAAAATAGTTGGAATGAGTCAGTGCACACGTAAAAAACATCTTGTTCTTTACCGGCCAAGAAGACTCGAATAGCGGCGATAGCCATTTCACCCTCCTTTATGATTCACAATTACAAGTCGAGTACCTTGTTTTCTTCAACCAACCATCATTGCAACGTTCCACCATCAACAATCTAATTACCTCGTTTTGTTCAATCGACACAGCCATGATTTGTTCAAGTTTCAGGGAATCGTTGACAGAACAAGGGGAAAGCTTTGAGATTGTTACAACACTGAAAAAGAATTGAACGAGATTAAGAACGAGTTGGAATGAGTTGATTTAGAAAGAATATTCTCAGTATTTTTGACTAGTGAGAATGTTCTGAATAATTTTAATCACTGAGAATACCAGTGAGAATGTTCTCAAAAAGCGGTGTTGGTGGAGAAAGTGTTGAGAAAGAGGTTGTAGAGGAGGGTGGAGAAGTAGAGCTTGTTGTTGAGATGGAACTAGACGGACTACTTGAGCGAAGAGTGAGAGATTATAGTGGAGTAGAGATAACTCGCGCAGCATCGAACCACTGAGAATGCTCTTAGTATTTTTTACTAGTGAGAATATTTTGAGTGGGCGGCGTTGGTGGAGAATGTGTTGAGGAAAAGGTCGCAAAGAATAGTTGAGAGGAAGGCGGAGGAACACAGCTTGTCGCCGAGGTGGAACGAGATGGACCGCTTGAGCGAATAGTGAGAGATAATAGTAGAGTAAAGGAAGCTCATGCGGCATCGAGCCACTGAGAATGTTCTTAGTATTTTTTACCAATGAGAATGTTCTCAGTGGGTGGCGTTGATAAAGAAGGTGTTATGAAAAAAGTCGTAGAAGAGAGTGGAGAGGAGGATGGATGAGCATAACTTGTTGCAAAGGTGGATGGATCGACGTTGCAGATATGTCGATAAATAGTTACTTTTGAATGAGCCGACGTTGCAGAGATAACGGTGAAGGTGAAGAAAGAATTAGAAAGATTAAATAAATAACAACGAATTTTTCATACCCTATGTGGTTTTTAGTTTCTATCATGGATGAAGAAATTATCAAGTCATGCAGGAGGTGAGTGTGAGCGTAATCGTGACATGCGTGTTAAGGTATTTCGGTCAAAATTTTCGTTAAGTATAGCACATCTCTTTGTGACATATGAGAATTTTTTCATAACATGTGTGTGTATGAGAATATTTTCATATTATGATATATGAAATTTTTTTCATAAATTTGATGCATAAAAAAGAAAAACTATCTAATTTGAACAAAAAACCCCCAAAAATAATTTTTTTACCCAATGAACGAATTTTAAAAAAACAATTTAAAAGTTAATAAACTTATTTTCCTTATTTTCTATTTTTTTTTGGTTTTTTCAATATGACTAAATTTTTTAGTTTTTTAGTTTTTTCATAATAAAACAAATCTAAAAATATAATTATTTTAATTAAAGTTAAAAAAATTTACTAAAGACAAAAAAACTCTTATAAAAATTTTAAAGTGAATTTTTTCTAAAATAAGTAACAAAATTGAAAAAAATAATATGAGAATTTTTTTAGATTTAACATTAATATTTTAATTTTTGAGGATATAAAAAAATTTTCATTAGGAAAAGAAAAGTAAAAAAACCTAAACCCCAATCCACTTCTCAGTTTATGTCTTCGTAACTTCTTAATCCAGAATTTTTTCTTGCCTTCGGTCATTTTTTCAATCAATTCTTTCGGTAAGCCTAGCATGTCCTTTACTCAAAACTATAAATTTAAAATTTTAGCAAATATATATAATTTTTAGTTAAAGTCATAATAACATTCTTTTAACTATAATTTGTAAATTAATAAAATAAACTACACCAAACACATCTATAATTGAAAAGACATGATAATAATTTTAAGTAAAAATTATAAGTATTTGTTAAAATTAAAAATTTTTAATTTTAAATAATAAACATTACGTTTGTTGATTTAGAAAAAAATTTAAAAGTAAAAAATTATAAGTACACTTATTTAATATTTTAATTGCTTATTAACTTGAAAACTAAAAACTTAAAATTAAACTCAAACAAATAACTTCACAATAATAACTGGAGATTGTGAAAAACATGTATTCATATGGTTTGTTTGTAAAGAATTTTATTGACAAATTCTTTACATTTCAGGTATTTTGTTTTTTTGTTTTTTGTGTTTTTTTCTTTAATTTGGAAAGATCGATGCTTGTGCTATTAGGCTTCCTAGCAACACAGACTCGTGCAATTTGCGAAAGAGAGAGCCCCTATGTGAATTGTGAAGGGCGGTTTTAGCCGTTTGTGAAAACTGAAAAGCAAGGGCAAAGTGAGGGGAGAGAGAGGAGAGAGGAGAGAGGAGAGAGGTGTGAGTGAGGATCTCTCCAAAACCAAATTTAACATTATTAATGGGATTGGGAGGACTCAAACGAAAGGTTCGTTTTGATTTCTTTAGACCCAACTCTCCCTCCATTTGAAACCGCTACTCTCTCTCTCTCTCTCTCTCTCTCCGCGGTTTCAGTGCTTTTCAGGTAATTCTCTTCTCCACCTTTCAATGAATGGATTTTTCTTCTTCCTGCAATTGATTCTTTTCTTTTTTGAGAAATTCTACATGAACGCGCTCATGTCTATTACGTGCTTCACTGAGATTCCGAATTCTTCGTAATTCCGCTGGCTCTTTGGGCTCTCTCTCTCTCTCTCTCTCTTGGGGGAGGGTTCTCATGGGATTAGTTTTGTGCGTTCAAGAGGAGATGCCTGTAATTTGTAAAATTAGGTGTGCTTATATGTGGTTCATCGGTGCTATATTTTATTTATTTTTATGAATTGAGTACTGAATTTCTTCCTACACCAAATTTGCATGATTTGTGGCCGATTAAGCGTTACGAATCCAGCTTCACCTTCTTCATAAATGGTGATACTAGTTTGAGCTCAGAGTTGTGAAAGAAGGAATCTAAAAATGACTCCGTGTATTTCTACCGCTTAAAATGGTTTCAGTGCTGGCTGAGAGTATCTGGAGGCATAGTTTGGATCGGAGTTGCTAATATAATTTTCACTCGTTTGATTTATATATATAAACTGGATTGTATGATCACGAAAAACATTTTGTGCTACATTATTTATTCTAAGTTTGCTAACAAAGAGAAGGAAAAACCTTTTCTGGCAATTGTTCCACCCCTTCTTTGCAGTTCTTGTGTTATTTGACAAGTTCCTTTTCCCCCTTATTGTATTTGTTCTTAGTTTGTTAAGAAGAGAGCAAGACAAGGAAGAATGATAATCTTGATTACACATTGTTTGGTCGTGCCACGAAATCAACGACTGTTCCCCTGGAAAACGATTAGCATGGTTTCTAATTGAAATCACTACATGGATGAGGAGAGACACGTTGGTGACAAAAACTGTGGAGTAGGATGGAGATGCACAAATAGCATACATCATCCCATCAAATTGGGATGAAGGTGCTCTTTCGTTTGCTTTAGTTATCCGCCTGTAGTCGTGCTTAGTTTATAGTAAAAATAGGTATACGCTTTGGTTGTTACTTGCATGCTTACACTTGGCGCATGAGGAAAATACACAACTTTGCATTCATAATATCATGTAATTTGGTGTCTTGTTAGTGTGATGCTTTATGAATGGGCTTGTTTGTTATTTTGGATAGGAGTGGATAGGAAATGAGAAATTAGTAGTACTGGGGTCCTACATATTTTTTTATATACCAAAGGATTATGGATAGAATTATGTATATAGTAAGAAATTTGGTTCATATTTAGTTAGAGTGAGATAAAAATGAAATAAAAGTTATAGAATTAATTATTAGATAAGAAGAGAAAATAATCTGGAACCTGGTACTAATAATACCAGGGGAGGGCCTCATATTACTAATACCATGAATGAGGGATTAGTAATATCTCATTTATCGAACTGTTAAACCGAGTCTCGCAATACAAACGTAGAATTCACAATATTAAGGGGACAAAATTTTTTTAATGGGCCAGCCTTATCTATTAGTCCAATCCCCTATTTCCTTATCCCTCCAAACAAACAAGGCATTTTCTCTCTTTATTGCTAAAAAATCTAAGTGGAAAAATCATACATGCATCCAATTACAAAAAATTAGTTTTCTCAAAAAAAGTAAAATAAATTAACCCGTGCTTTTTTATGTGTAAAAAGTGGAAAAAAATCTCCACGCAAATTAATAACCTAAAATGTGATAATAGATATACTTAAATTTTCATGCAAATTAATAACCTGAAATGTGATTATAGATACATTTACATATAATGAATTGTGTGAATAAAAATGTTTTGCTCTGTTAATCTGAACTTCAATTCCTTTTGAAAGTTGTTCTACATGTTCGTGAAACTAATCTTGGTGGAAAAGTAATACTAAAATTTTGTAATATATGAATGCTTATGTGTTTACATATCAACTGTTGTCTACCAATTGCTTATGTTAAATCCATTTCCTTGAAACTTTGGATTTCTTTTACTAATTTAAAATGTAGAAAATCTATACAAGATGAAGATAATTTTAACATGGCATTTAGAGTTAAATTGCTAGTGCTACTAGCAACGTTTTGGACAGTGCCATTAGGCATTACTTAGTTTTGTTCCATAAGGTGTTGCGTCGGGTTTACTGGTTATAGACTTAGGCCCTATTTGGTAACTAATTTAAAAGTTAGCTTTTATTTTTTTGCTTTTTTAATCGAAAAGCTAGTTTGGATGGAAAGTTGGTCATTTGGTTAACTATCTTTTAAGTTAGATTTTTTGGAGTTAGTTATTTGGGTAAAAAGTTAGCCTTGTGCTTTTTGGCCCAAATTGGGTAATATTACCTTTCTATATAGTTGATTATAATGATTATATATAATTGACATTCGTAGTATAGGGTGTCTTAGGGATTGGTGTTTTTTATTAGAATTTTTGGCTTATTAGCCTTTTGGTTTTTTTGTCATATAGAGAAGGTTGGCTTTTGCCTTAAAAAATATAAGAAGCCTATTTGTATAAAGTAGCTGCCATTAAACTCGAATAATACAAAACTGTTTTATGTATACTGTGTTGAAGGACAAGGAAAACGGAAACCATATGGATTGGTGAGTCAGATGTGTGATTTGGATTTGGTTTTATAAATTTGGTGGTCTATGGTGATGTTCTAACAATTTAAATCTTTTATAAGTAATGATTGGGAACATATGAATTCCATAGCTTGCAATAAAGTCTATATACAGCTATCATCAAAACTGGTTCAAATTTCCAGAAGATGCATTACTTTTCATTCATACCTCTTTCCAATCTATTTAAAGTAGATGAACACCCATATTTTTTCAAAAAAAGAATACGACTTTTCAACTACCATGATATTTTGTAATCCCTTATGATATACTGTAGGGTTCTAGATTTTGGAGAAGGTCCACTTCCAGCCTTGGGTAGAATGCTACTTGACGTAGGATAATTTTGAGAAACTAATGGTAAAGCTGCCTATATTGGTTTTGTTTTGGGTTTAGGTCGGCATATATTCTAGGGTTAGGCTTTCAATGGTAGCAGACGCAGGATATGTGCAAGGTAAAGGGCTAAAATTGGATGATATTTCCTTGTAATCCCTTATGATGTGCTGTAGGGTTCAAGTTTTTGGAGAAGGTCCACTTCCAGCCTTGGGTAGAATGCTACTAGACGTAGGATAAATTTGAAGAACTAATGATAAAGCTGCCTATAATTGGTTTTGTCGTGGGTTTAGGTCGACATATATTCTAGGGTTAGGCTTTCAAAGGTAGAAAACCTAGGATTTGTGCAAGGTAAAGGGCTAAAATTTAATCAAAAGTAGCAGCTTGCCAGAATTTCAGGGTTGATGCTATTTGAGAACCTAAATTGTGTGGGGTTTGCATGGATTGAAGGCCAATGGGAGAGAAAAGCAATTAGGGTCACTTTAAGCAATTAAGCCACTAGGTAAAGGGCTAGGGTTTTGGTGTTGCAAAGTTGAATAGTCTACCACCACTGTGAATTGTAACGAGTGCTATGCTACTTTAAATGCATATCGTTTCGGTGCAAGGAATACTCAAATGAATTGCAAATATAATTACACAATGCCCAATACATGGCCCAAGTGAAATTCCAAATTTGCCTTTTGTTAAGCCACCAATTGCCCCAAAAGCTTAAGCTGTTAGGAAATGAGCCCAATAATGTATTTCAAGCTGTCAAATACCTTTGTTTTCTTCATCAGGTATGCAGCCCATGCTACTTGACCAAGAAAGAAAATAATGTTGACCAAGAAAGAGTGCGGTGGTTTGTTAAATAATGAATGTTGTAATATAATTAGGCCCACATACACGCATATGCAGACACACATGATGGTGCTGTGATAACTGAGAAAAACTTGTTTGGAATGTTTGATGGTGTACATTATACGGCTGGTATAATATAGGTGGTTCTAGGAAAATATGAAACAAAATTCTAAGATTTTAGAAAGAATCTATGGCACTCCTGAAAATAACGGTAGAAACATGGTGTAGCAAATAATAGTGGCTACAAGATGAGCATTGGTGAATATTATTGTTGTTATGGTTTAATCATACTATTGATTGGGGGGAATAGCTGTTTGTAAAGGGCTTGAGAAGTGGTGCTTTAAATGCGGTGTGATTGAAGAGTGGCACATAAATACAGTTTAGAGGATCAAAAGACCACCCTACTATATATATCATGCAATTAGGATGGAGAATAAGAGGCTGAAGATGCATGGATGGCAAGGTGAGGAAGGACAACTAGAAAATATATCTATTAGTGAGAATAGTTTGGTTATTTGTGATGAAACCACTGGTTGCCCTAAGGGTAACAATGGTATGCTTCAACTTGTAATGCTCCGGCTATTTATGTAACAAGAGAAGTAGCTTTATCTAGAAGACCTAATTCCTAAGAAAAGCTAGAAATGATGTCGTTAAGATCGTGAAAAGGGATGTAAAGTCCTATATTCCAACAGAAACAATGGCTGTAGGTGCTATGGATGGAAAAAGGGTTAACCCAAAATGATTGTTAGGAAGTTTTGAGTTAACTCCGATGTCAGTCTTGCATTTCTTTGACTATGTTTCTCTTGTGGATGCATTTGAGACTTTATAGCTATATACCTCTTTTAGGTGATTTGATCACAAATGTTTGTGTTGTAATGTTGCTCAAGTACATACTGCATATGTGTTTGATATCCTTTTTCCGTGTGATGCATTTTCTTCTTTGTACATAGACGCATCACGGTTCCAAAGTTGCTTTCAATTTTGTTTATTTGTGTTATGTTTTAGTAGTGGTTAATGCAGTCCAAGTAAATGATGTTGTATAAGTTGCATTGTGTTATGTTTTAGTAGTGGTTAATGCAGCCCAAGTAAATGATGTTAAATAAGTTGCATTTGGAATGATCACTGAACAATCTGTTATCTAGTTTGAAAACAAGGAAAACATAATTGTAATTTAATGCTGCTGGTAATTGTTGCACAATTTATCAATTAATTAAAAATTTTAAATCAATCAATTTAATTACTTGAGTACAAGTTCATAAAATTTTGAAAAATGTAGGGCAATAAAAAAAAATTATCGAACTTAAATTTAACAAATTTTAGTTCAAATTAAATTTGCCTTTATGTGTGTTGCAATTACCTTTATGTATATTGTAATTATAAGAACTCTCTTGATTCTTATTTACTTGGGATGGTGATCCATAAATATATGGGTTCTTCTTATTTTTTTAATGAATAGATCTATAAGATAAACGATGATATTTATATTTATAGTATTTTTTTTTAAATTATCTTTTTGATTTGATAATGAACATACTTAATAATCATTTTGTTTCGTTTTGTTTTTTTGTAAAAAAAAGTGCGTACCTATATACTGTGTTATGCTCTTAGCCTCTTAGTAACTATTTTTTATGAACACTATATTGTTGTTTTGAAATGCTCTTTTGATGTGTATTATTACTTAATGTTTTCTTATCAGTTGAGATTAAACCTGCATCTATGTTGATGATCGAAGTTCTTAATAACTTGTTTCCTAAGATAAGGTTGATCGAGTTCAGTTAGCCGGAAATTGTTATATTTCAATTTTTTCATACCCTTTTTGTTCAGTTGTTTGACAATCAGGAAAACTTTTATTGCTTTTTTTCTGTCATATGTTTTTCCTTAAATATTTGATTTATATAAGCTAATATATTTTTTCTCTATTTTCTTTTAATCCATCTATACTGGTTATAACTAGCTTGCTTGGTTTTGGTGTATTCCTTGATCCCATCACTAGCCGTTATGCTAGTTTTATAGCTAACCACAACTTTTGGCCTCAGCTTTACCAAAATTTCTGCGTACATCTCATGCAAATGGGCCTCATACTGTTGCAGAAGAAGTGTTTGCCTGTGGAACTCAGACTTGTGCCATGTTATTTATTTCTTTTCACTTTTACCTTCCCTAAATTATATCTGATTGTCTTAGAACTTTTGAATGTATTTTCTAAAGCTCTACTTGCAATTTGTTGTAGGTAGATGTTGTATATATTTAACAACTTTGGCTTGGGTGTACTTTTTTCATTTTTTTTATTTGGTTTCCTTGCTATAGTAATAAGGCTATGATAAAAGTTCACCACCAAATAACAGTTTAACACACCCGGTTATGTTTGCATGTTTTTAATAAAATTGTCATGCAACTATTTCTTCAGTGGTCATGTGGACGACATGTTTAAGTTACCACCTTGATTTGATCTCTCTTTGATGATGCACTTATCATTCGATGATGGCTGGGGTGACATCTCATCTTGATAATCAGGCAAGACTCCACAATTGATTTAAAGGAAAATTTAGTCCTTCCTGCCCATCCTGTCATGATCGTTTAGTGCAATAATAAGTAGTCCACAATCACTTGCCGTTAACAAGCCAATATGTAACCAAGGTGACAGATTGCATGCTAGATCTTTTTATTTGCTCATTTCCCATTATAATGCATTTTGTGAATAAATACACGTTCATACTATAGCAAAGGAAAGATTGATTTAGTATTTTGTTTTATGCGAGTGTTGTTAGGTTGACCTCTAACTTTCGACGATGGATCTCCTGAACTTAGATATTGTCAAGAGATTGAACTCCTTCGGATGGTTCAACAAATGATTGATTCTAAGTTTAGTGGATATGGGCCGCCTAATACTGAAACTGGCTTGGCTAATCAGGATAAGCAACTGACACTCCCTGCGACTGCAAAGAAGACAGCACTGAGAGATTTGCAGAATGAATGTAGAATTACAGCGCCCAAATCTATGGGAAGCTCTTTATTTCCAAAGGAAAGTGGACCCACAATTGAGACTGTGAAGGCTTGTGGTACCAAAAGACCTGCACCTGAGTGTCTGGTAAGACCGCCTCAACTCCAGTCTCTAACCAGTAATGCTGCAAATGGTCATCTTGTGTATGTTCGTAGACGACCTGAAGAACTAGCAAAAAGCATCATTTTTGATGACACAAACAACAAGGCCTATTGTCCACAATCAAGAAAACTAGGCGACCAGGACGAGATAACAGAACAAAAATTCCAGATGAAGGAACCTAAGGTTTGTGTTCCAGAAGCTGCACCTATCCCGATGGCTTCTTTGATGTGCTTCTCACCTGGAAAACCTTCACTGCCTTCCTCTATTGGGAAGTCCGGTAACGTTTTTCAACCATCAGATTCTAATCATCTTCCGGTTTCTTCTGCTGTCCCTCCACTTGATTATCTGAAGAAAACGAATAACCGGCATTGGGAAGAGCGATATTATAAATTGCAGGATTTATTGAAAATGTTGGATCAATCAAATCAAGAAGATTATGTGCAGAGTGGGTCCTTGAATTTAAATGAAGTTTCTTTTGAATGCTCTCTCTTTCATTGCTGTGATTCCAGTAAGCATGCTCTCTTTTTCATTGCTTTAATGCCTGTATTGCTGATCTGCCTTGTGTTTTTATCCATCAGTGCTTCGATCCCTCTCCTCAGTTGAACTTAGTAGACATGCTGTTGAACTAGAAAAGAGATCAATTCAGCTTTCTTTGGAGGAAGGTAATATAAAATTCTAATTCGTAATGTGTCAGATTCAGGTTTTTGACGGAAATAGTTTTGCTTCTGGATGAGTTTAGGGAGTCCTAGTAAGTTTCTGAATATATTAGTGCATTACTAGGCCTTGTGTTCTTGATTTTATTTTCTCAATTCCACAGCGAAAGAGATGCAAAGGGTTCGGCTTTTGGATGTCTTGGGAAAATATTCAAAGATCTCTAGAGCACCCTTGGCACAACAACTGCAGTTGGAGAAGTAAAGGATGTGATGAACCTGTGGTTCATTGTGTTCTGGACTGAAGAGTATGGTTTCGTTATTTTTCTCATTATCTGCATTGGTCTTCGTCCAATTAGTTTGCTGGTATTCCCTGTAAAATGTGGTTACCGTTTCTGCTGAACTTCTTGACCCTGACAGTGAAACCTGTTTATACTTGCAGATGACGAAATGTATTAGCCGTTGGTTAGTATAGTTACTGCTCTCACCTCATTGTTTTGTTAAAATCTTTTGGCTTCTTTGCCTGTAGAATTTCATTAGTTTCTGAGTCATCTAAGAGAATCAAGATTTGATGTAAGAAATTAAACTTAGGAAACATGATTTGCTGTATTGGGTAAAAAATGGGAATTGAAGGCATGTACTGTATGTTTGATTTTTACTAGTGTTGTCGGGTACATAGTAGTTTCACAACATTGTAAGTAATATTGTTTGATGATGTTTTAAAGAAAATGTCGGGGGGGATTTTCGGACAATGGAAATTTGGTTAGCTACTATTGATATTTTGCAATCTGGTTGGCTTCGTTGGGGAGAAATTATTAAGCACGATCCAGGCCTAATCGAGTTAAACCAGTGGATCCCAATGTTTATAATAGTACGAACTAAGAAACACCACCAGTGAGGATTGTGGTCTGTCGTCGGTGTTTATGCTTTTATTTTTTGCTTGGGTTGTCTTGAAAATGCTGTTTCATTTGACTCTTTCTACTTGTTTTCATGCATTGATCATGAAATACGGACAATGCGTTTTGGTATGGTGGTATTTTCCATTCTGAGTTCAACAGTGGATTGTTCAAGTTTGGTTAGAAAATGAGATTTAATTGTGCAAATCAATGGCTGAGTTTTTTTAAAAACAGTTTATGCATATTCATTCTGAGTTCAAAAATTCAAAATGTGTAAATTTGATTTGTTTACTAACATTCAGTTTAGTATGAGTGACTTGGAGAGAAAAGAAAAGAAATAAAATTCTTTACACAGTTCATTTGTTTGGTTTGCTAAAGAGGGAAGAAGTGGAGAGATTGGGAGAGAAATGAAGAGAAAAAATATCTTTTCAAATCTCTCCATATTAGAGAGATTTGGAGAGAAAATATGTTAGGTGATTAGTTATTTTTTATATTACTTAAATTATTTATTTAAAAATAAAAGAAGTAATAAATAATGATAAGAAAAAGGTTATTTTTTAAAAACAACTAGTATATTTTAATTTATTAACCCAAACACAAAGAAGAGAAAACACAATAAATTTTTTTTATTCATTTCACAAAATCTAAGGAGAAAAAATATAATAATTAGTTTTTTCTCTTATTAATAATCAAACGGGTTGTCAATGAAGCTTTAACAAATTGAAAGCAAATGAGTGAGTACCCAGATATTAGGAATCATATTTTCAGATTCAACTAGCGCGAGATAAACTTAAAGAGTCACTTGAAATTGTTTTTCTCGCCAAAATCTCTCGAGAAATTAAATCGTAGAAGATAAAGATGCATAACTGAAAATAACTACCCGAATTCAAAGTGGTATTCTCTCTCTGGTGAGTGAGTGGAGTGGTAACCGCTTGGGCTACTTTTAAGAGATCGATGAGCCATTGTTAAAACTTTTTTCCCGAATGTTGGATTTTCACCGGAAGGAAACAGTGATGACCAACCACAACGACAACGATACCCAACGCAACCTTGCCTTTCTCCAACTCTCTGCTTCGCCAGCCCAAGAGACCTTCCCGAGCTTTGCGTCTCAGAGTGCCGGCGGAAACAACTTCCGCACCGCCGAGAAGTACCCCCAAAATCCCAGGAAGAAGCGAACGAAATTGATCAGAATCGACAACCCAATTGCAATTGCGGTGAGTTCGAGTAGTAGCGGTGGTGTTGGTGTTGCGAAGACCAAGTATAATGGAAAGAAGCCTGACCCAAGTGCCCCAAAGATTACTCGGCCATGCACTGAGTGTGGCAGGAAGTTCTGGTCATGGAAGGCTCTCTTTGGTCACATGCGCTGCCACCCGGAACGCCAATGGCGCGGAATCAACCCTCCTCCTAATTTCAGGCGGCCGGTGTCGCCAGAGAATGATGTTGAAGCAGGAATGACTCAGGAGGATCACGAGGTCGCAGCCTGCTTGTTAATGTTGGCCAATGCGCCTAGGGCTTTTGAGACACAGGGTGAGGGTGTTAATAATACTGTTGCTAATGCTACTAATCGTAGCCTGTTGGAATCTGATGCTGTGGTTAGGGATGCGGAAGCGGGTGGTGATGATGTGGATTGGGCAGGTCACTTGGGCGTTAATTATCGATTCGAGTGTTCTAGTTGCAAGAAAGTGTTTGGGTCTCATCAGGCATTAGGAGGGCACAGGGCCAGTCACAAGAATGTGAAGGGTTGTTTTGCCATTACAAGGAGTGACGGTGAGGAAGTAGTATTAGATCACAATGGTGGCCGTGTGGACGACAGGTGCTGTGAAGGGGAGGTGATCAGGGACTGTGGGGAGGAGAGGATGGCGATGGTTTCGGGGCACAAGTGCAGCATTTGTTTAAAGGTTTTCTCGAGTGGTCAAGCCCTGGGCGGGCACAAGAGGTGCCATTGGGAGAGAGGGGATGAACCATCATCACTTGCGCAAGGGCTCAACCTCAATCCTTTTGGTGGAGCAAGTGGAAGTTTTGGTTTGGATTTGAATTTGCCTGCTCCTGTTGAAGATGATTTGTCTTCGTCTTATTCTTCAGGACTGGTTTTGGATTTAAGGTTGGGAATTTGATGAAACATTTGTGTTCCTAATTTGCTACAATGTCATGCTCTTGTCTGTTAGCTCCAAAATTGGGAGAGAGGAGCATGCCTTACCTGTAACAACTTTAACACTATAATGCTCGTACTAAATACTAATAAATAGGAAAGATCTTATATTTACTCAATCTTTTCATTTGATATTTGACATTCCAATTACTCTTTTGTTTTCTTCGTGTGAATATTTGTAGAGTTTGAGTTGTTTCTAGCTCGGCTTCTGTGTATATGTGGATTTTGTATGCTAAGGTGTATTTTTTGGCACCTGACATCAATGAACTGCCTCAACTAAATGACAAGTGATATATTTTGAACATATGGGCTAGGTTAATTTTATCTTTTGTTCCTCTTTTCTTTATGGAGCTATGTCAACTCTAGCTTAAACAATCTATACTTGTCTAAAAATAGGAAAACAGGTTGCTGTGGATTACTGTTTGTATGGTTATTCTGATAAGTTTGAATGATTTTTATGGAGTTGCCTCATGGATGTTGAATTGCAAAACATAGAAATTGTGGCCCAACAAGTGAGTGTCCAATTGCAGGGTTCCATTGGATGCAGCATTGGGCCTAGATGATGATAACAAGCCATTTCTAATGAAGGTAATAACGAAGAAACAAATACTCCTCTACACTGCCTTTGTCTCATTGGTCTTTGCAGGAAAAAAAATAGAAGAAAGAAATGTCATTACATACAAGTTCTGTACTCTTGACTCTTTATACATATTAGATAACTACTGTCATTTATTTGTCAGATGATAACCCATCACTGCTTGCCAATGGAGGCGTATCCACGCCTATCATTTGTTTAACACTTGGTTGTAGTCCAACATCCCTTTCATAAGTGGTGTTGATAGATTGTTTAATGCTAAATCTTTGTATAATTAAGTTCTGACTTTTATATAATAATAATAACGAAACACACGATTAACACGCCCTTTAGTGTATACCAGCAGCTTTAAAACTGCATGCTATGCATTACCAATCAAGGAAATGATAGTTGATTTCCTACTGAGCATGCAAGTCATCAAAATCTATAGATTATTGTAACTAATCTGTCGAATTCATTTGCTCAATCATTGTGTTTATGATACAAATAGGGAATCTTTGACCATCATACATATTCTCCAATTGGTCTTGTATGAACTCGCATATTCGTTTTATGAAAATGCAGATGAGTGTAGCATTTATGTTTACAATGAATTCTCTCCCAACTCTTTGAAAGATTTTGTAGTTAAATGAGGTTGAGCCCTGGCAAAACAAACTTAATCTGTGAATTTAAAAAATCTAATCAAAATGTCATTGGAATTTTTCCTGATCAAAATGGATGCCATGGACTTGTTACCATAAATTTATATTCTTATTTCCTGAATTTTTAAAATTAAACATTCACCGGTTTCCACATCACATTACATTGCTTCCTTTGTAGTTTACTTGCTAGGTAGTCCGTTCACTGGTAGAGTTCTACCTCATTGAGCACACTTAGTTGTATTTTTAATAGTGGACACTTTCTATTAGGAATTTTATAATAAATTTTTGAGTCTTCGCCTATTTGCCAACTTGTATTTTTGATAGTGGACACTTTCTGTTAGGAAATTTATAATAAATTTTTGTATTTTTAATAATGTTTGCTTATCTATCAATTATGCCATCTGATCTAGAACATATTTATTAGATAAATTACTCTGAATGAATACAGTTCACCTAATTCTCCACAGGAAGTCCTAAATCAAAGGCTTCGAGATTGAAGCCATATAATCTTTTTTTAGTATTGTGTCTTTCTCCTTTTTAACTGAAATTGGATAATCTTGGGGACCGGTGTACGGAAGTGATTGACGTGAAAGGAAAATTTGGAATATTCACTTTTTCTTCATATGATTGAAAAGCAATGCTTACAAACAATTGAGCTGACTTTGGAGGAAAAAAGGGTATCACTAACCTATAATCCCTAACGACTTTTGGGGTTATAGCATTGCAACTATATTCTTTGTACCTTACCTAATGCACTAAAAGACTAGGCTCATAGCAACTATATGATTATAGTAAAGATGTAAGCAAATAGATTGATAACCGGACCAATTTCAGTGGGATTAATAAAGATGTGAGATTAATATACAAATTGTGAATGAGGCTAATGAGGTCATATTAGTTAGTTGTATGTTTGATAAACACATGAATAGTTAATGGACTGTTAAGAACATGTTTGATTTGCATAGTGTAGGATATGATTAAATTATGTTACACTAATTTTACCCCCCCCCCGACAATATCATCCAAACCCAGAAAAAGCTTGCATATCAACAAAAGCTTGTGATTTCTGAAGCTTGAAGCTTTTGTTCATGAATCCATCAGCTTGTTCACTGCTCCACCAGATTCCTCCTCAAGGACAACCCACGTCTTCTGTCTGTGCATTTCAGCAAGCATATTTGTAATTTTGCATGAAGCAAGTGTCCTCTGCTTGCATGAAGAAATCACATAAAAAAAACAGTAGGCTCATAGCAACTATAAGATTATAGTTAACCTATAAGCAAATAGAATAGGCTTTCTGTTTTTATGATAACAAATGGAAGCATCCAAGTAGGCAACTATATGATTATAGTTAACCTGTAAGCAAATAGAATAGGCTTTCTGTTTTTATGATAACAAATGGAAGCATCCAAATGAAGGCTTACTGGCACTTTCGATCAGTACGAAGTTAAGCCTTTCTGCCTATGCTCATTATGGCTATTGCTGTTAAAATGAAAGAGCTCTTTCTGATCGTGGTTAGAATGAAGGAGATGATTGAGTTTTTCAGTTTCGACGGGATTCTTTTTTCCTATAAAGTCGAACCTAGTTAGGAGTTAGTCTTTCCTAACCCAAAACGTTGATGAATATTTCTAGGCTGAGCATACAACACTAGAGTTTGGTCCAAGGGAAAAATGGAGTGGAGACTTCCTTTCTCCTTTGAGGATGTTTGATTCATTCTCTCTCTCTCTCTCTCTCTCTCTCTCTCTCTCTTTTTCCCCACCATTACCAGTATAAAGTGTATGTTGGCGGGGGGTGGGGGGGGGAGTGATTCTGTTAATGTATTTCGTAATGTGACGGGATTCAAATAGTTTTATGGGACATCAAATTGATTCCTTTAGTTATTGCTGAAGACAATCAACTCAAGAGATCACTATAAATATGTACAAGTAAGAATGAAATAAAACAAGTGCGCTTTGCCATCGTATTATATCTCCAATTACCTAAGTAGATATCTTACTTGTAGTGGGCATGATAGGTGATCGGTGTTGCAAGATTTTTGATAGAACTCAATTCCAAAATAAGCTATTGAGATGAGAGTGCTCCTACGTTTATATACTGTGGATTATTTTTCAACTCAAGCAATGTGGGATTTTGTTTCACACTTTCCTTCACGCCCAGTGTACTCACTCGATAATAATTGTCTCACGCAGGTTAGGAACACACATCGTACCCATTCCTGAAACTCTAGTTCTAATACTATGTTATACAGTCTTAGGTAGAATTCAAATCCAAAAACTAACTATTGAGGAGATGGTGCTCTCATACTTATATATTATAAATTACTTTTGTACTCAAACGATGTGGAATTTCGCTTCACAATCAAAACCCTTATATCCTTGCAAATTAAACTTTGTCGTTGTTCCTTCTAACCAAATGTCTCTCAATTGTCATATCTTAGGCTTAATTGTTTGTATTACAGAAAGTCGAATTCTCAAACCTGAATCATCATTGCACATATTTTCCTCACATTACCTTGTCATTGCCAACAATATTTAAGGAAATTCGTTGACAATTCTTTCTTGAGACATACTAAAAAGTCTAATACCAAGAACTATTTTTAAAGCAATTGAAAGAATCTCCGCTCTTTAATTGGGGCCCGTAAGTGTACGGTGAAATTGTTCTCTTAGAAATTAGTTGAGGTGCACGTAAGTTGACTCATACACCCTGAAATATCAATATAATATTAATATATATATTTGACAATTTCCATGGCGAATCCCCCTGGTATCACTCTTTTCATTTGATTGGCTCTTGCAACCCACACCCAAATGTTTTATTTATATGAAGCCTATTTATTTAGATAATTGAGTTTTGACTTTAATATCACCTGGTAATCACCTGAGACATTGTATGGCATCTAATAATTTAGCAACTGGTTTTGGTGGGTATGGGACCAACACCATTTACTTTTGACTTTTAACCTCTCATTTTCTTAAATGCCCACTTGGACCACATTTCCTTAGGAATTTCTCTTTTCACTTTTTTTTTCTTTCTCTGTTTGGGTAATTGTTGATTTCCTAAAACAAAATGTAAAAAATGTTTTTGCTGGCAATATTACAAAGACAAATGATCTTACAAGTCACCAAAATTTTAAAATGTTATTTGAAAACTCGTTAAATTTTAAAATAATTTTCAAATAATTTCACAAATCACAAAGAGAAAGATATTATAAAAGACGCGTGTATGACATGGAGTGTAATTTATTTATTGAAAGAAAAACAATAATTTAAACCAAACCCCAACTACTCCCAGATGAGATGATATGAGATGAGGCCATTATCATGATTAATTAATTTGTTAATTAGCAACCAAGGATGTGAGTCTGACACCATGCCCATATCATAGAGGAGAGAAACCACTTGCTGGTTCCATATCATATCACAAGTGGATGATGGGTCAGCCTCAACAGATCCATCATTGAACCATTCTATATTAGAGAAGAATTAAGCTTTCCTATACTTTATTCCTGTTTTTGTTTACTTTTCTGTTTGGGATGCGCGTAAAGAAAAGTCCTTAAAACTGGCGTCAACATTTTGCCACAAACATATTCAACCAAGTTTGAACCGAATTGTTTAACATTTGATGCAGCCAGAATTTCCCAAAAAGTTTTTCTTTTTTAATTTTATTTTAGAAATATTAATTTTATTGGGAAATTAGTAACTTTAATACAATATTAGGTTTCCTGATTTGAATGTATTCAATTTGTTTTTATTTTGCTTAGTTTCTTATCCTACAATAACTAGGTTTATTTCTTATCATTTTATTCTTCTTTTTAATAGTCCTAGAGTTATTGGGATTCTTGTTATTATAACTAAAGATTATAAATAAAAAATAAGTGTTTACAAAAAAAATTTTTGTTGTCAAGAATGCTATTTTCTGTTTAAATGCTCTATCGAATTTTTCAAAATGTTTAGCTGAAGATAATTCTTATATTCTTAATGTTCACATGAAAGATTTTGAAAAATGACAAATGGTACTTCAAGTCAAGACAAAAGTATGACGTTTAATATAAATTATTTTGAAGTACATATATCGTCATATTGTCGTAGGAATAATCTTTGATGGAATATATCCTAATGTTCTTGAAAATTTGAATGATTACAAATGGCACTACAAGACTTACATGTCGATTAATGAAAATTACTTATATGATACTTCGCAGCATACGAATATTATTTAATTATTTAGAGTAGTTATAAAAAGTTATTAAAAGTATTAGTAGTTATTTATGTAACTTTTTTTGAGTATAATTGATATCCAAACATCTAATTGGGGAACAGGACAACGCTTATGAAGCTCTAGAGAAAAAGAAACCCTGTTAGACTGTCTGTCCATATGTGTAGGATTCTTTGAAAAAGCACGTACTGATTCGAAGATCCTGAACCTTGGTTTAGCAACGAATGAAGAACTTTACTTCAACAACCTAACAATAAAATCTATGCATCATTATTAGGAGAGTCTAACTTAAATACAAATCATTCTTCAAGATCTTCAACATTTTTGAAAAAACACGAATTGATTCGAAAATTTGGAACCTTAGTTTAGCAACGAACGAAAGACTTCACTTTAATAACTCAATAATAGACTATGTATGAAAATGAGTAGCCTAACTTAAACTATTAAACTTGTATAGGAGTAATGTAATTTAAATTGTTCAAGATCTTTAAGTGGGAGTGCTTAACACTTTACCGAGTAATTGTCTGTCTTGTATATTTATTTTTATCGTATTGAACATTAGTAATTTTTTTTTATTGGTCTTTAATTTTTATATCTTACCTCTATTTCTTTTTTTGGTTTGTAATTTTCATATTCAATGAATCTCTCGAAGCAAGACGAGGAATTACATATAATTGCTTGGATTTTAAGTTGTTCCAAAATTATTATTTTTTTTGCCAATATCGAAGATAGAAAATTTTTCTTGGTGACAGTAGGCCTTTCTTGGGCTATTCAGATTTTCGTGATTAATGAATATTGAGTTCTTCTCTCTTTATTGCCTTTAATTTCAGAATTTTATTGAATTAACAGCTCATAGAACATTCTTATTTTTAGTTTTCATTCTCGAATCAACAAATCCGAGATCATACCTTTATTTCATCTTCTTCTTGCACATTTCTGTGGCGTGATCATTATTGTCTTTCATTTTCAGTGAGTATTCAAAGTTCATAGAAATACATATACAATTACCTATAAATATTATGTGTGTTTATATATATATATATATATAGCTCAATTTGAATTAGCACTAATTAACTTTTGTTTGTATATCGGTAACGCACCAAATGACGGTAGCTGATCATGATTTCAATTCCAGTAATTTTAGGAACCCAACTTTCATTTTCTCTCTTTTTTTTTTAAAATTTGTTTTCTCTCACCTCTCTCTCCTCTCACTCTCTCTCTTATTTTTTAATTTTTATCTCTCTCCCTCATCTCTCTCTTCTCTCTCCCGCATAGTTAAGCGTGTGTTGGGACTAATTTATTTTTGAAATGTTTTAATTTAAAAATTATAAAAAAGTCAACTAATTTGATTTATTAAATTTTTCACATTTTTTCACTTTTTTTACATAATTTGACACATATTTTTTTATAAAAAAAACTTAAAAACCACTAAAAAACGCTAATTCAAACCTAGGCAAAATTAAACCTTTTCCTATTTAATTCTAAACACTTTTTTTTCTCTCTTTTTTAATTAATGTTAAATCATTATTAAAAATATTAAATATT
>JAOTRH010000024.1:21787021-21799130 GCA_034768845.1 Heliamphora exappendiculata
TAATTATTTTTATAAAAATCAAATTTTAAAGTTAGAAACTTAAATATCTTAAATAATATAAAATAAAAATAAATATTTTTATATAAAAAAAATTAAAACAGAATAGATCAACTAAAACAAGTGTTTTTGCATGATTTTGACTTTTAAATAAATATTAAGATTTTGAACTAAAGATGATAATTCTCATATAAAATAAAGCTAAAGTTTAGAAAATAAGAATAAATTAAGCTATAAGTTTTCTTTATATATTATTACATATTATCAGTTTTAATTAATTTTAAAATAGCTTTTATAGAAATCAAACTTTAAGTTAAAAGCTTAAATGCATTAAATTTTAAATAACATAAAATAAAAAAAGATTTTAATACAAACAAATATTATAAATTAAAATAGAATAAATTGACTAAAACAAATATTTTTACATATTATTTTAATATAAAATGTTTTAAAATGAAAAATAATATTGTTAGAAAAAATAGAATAAATTAATGTAAATATAAAGAATTTTATTTAAAACAAGTATTTTCACATGGTTTTAATATTTAATCTTCTTTTAATATAAAAGTCATGATTTTGATAATTTCTAAAATAAAAAAATGATGATTAAAATTTTATAATAAAATAAAGTCAAAGTTTAAAAAGTTTAAAAAATTAGAATAATTTAAATATTATGAGTTTTAGTTAGCTTTTTTTAAAGAGTTTTTCTGAAATTAAAATAAAATGATTTGTATATAAATAAAAATTCTAGATTCGATACAAATAAAGATTAGAAATCTAAAGTAGGAAATGTGAACTTTTCTAAAACTAGCATTTTTGTGCTTGTTCTAAATTTAGAGTATTCTGAACAAAATTGAATCAAGTTTTTATTGGACCACATGAGTCATTCAATATCCAAATTAGTTAAAATTTCAAATTTCTTCTTTATAAGGATCCATGTGATATTGATATGATCAGATGATAATAAAATTGTTACAAGTGATTGTGAAATTGTGATATTATGAAGAAGAATAATAATAGTTTAAGCGGCGGTCCGATCGCTAGGGAACAATAAAGCATATATATCAACGAGGTGATATAATTAGGACAGTGAATCATGGCCAAATGACTATGGAATGATCATCTTCACTTTATGTCGTAGAGTCGCTTCCTACTAATTGCTGGTAGAACTATTAAATAATATCATTCTAAAATTGAGAAACTAGTAATCATTCATCTATCTGTACAGTCATACTAGCATTGTTAATGGAGGTTGATATTACGTGTTCAGGTGATGCATAACTGGATGAAAGAGAAGAATAGTTGAAGAATAATATTTTTCATTTGTCCTTATTTTAAAATTTTTGTAAATAATGCATGGTCGTATGTTATGACGTGAATAATGTTTAAATGCACGTGTTAGTATGCTCTAGGAAAATTTTAAAGAAAGATTGTTAGGAGTTTGGAATTGATTTATTAGAAGAAAATAATTTTTTTTTCAACAAATAATTAAATTTTGCTAACAAATCGTATTGCAAAAAACGGAATGAATTTTAAATGAATTACTTTTTAATTTTTTTGTCAACTTATAAAATAAAGGTTGAATGAAAAAATAAAAGTTTTTGGTGAGTTTGACTCATTAGTCCGTCACGGGCGCCATTCGAAAAAATAAATTGTGACACTCACTCGGGCTTGTGACACTCACTCGGGCAAGTCAAATCAATCAACATTTTATATATACTTAATGCAACAACAAGATGTTGCTTGTAATAAGTAGTTTTGTTAGTTGGTTAATTGATCACATTTTATTCATGAAATGGTTTAAATTGGTAATAGTTTGGATGCAAAAAATTCATTCTATTAGATCAAATGTACTATTTTGATCTAATAAGTACCTTATGTCAAAATAAACCAATTTAAAAATATGATAACATGCTTGATAAAGCATCAGTTCTAGTATGATTAGTGTTTTTTTTTGTAGAAACATCTACAAATTTGATCAATTACTCTCTTCTTTATGAGCAGACAGAGATATATTTTTTTGAGATATTTATAAAAGAATATTTTTTTAAAAAAAGTTTTCGAACTCAAAAATACATCATTTTCAATTTTCCAATTCTATTTTCAAGTTTATTAAAAATGGGTTCGAAAAATGATTACTGAATTAAGGTGGCGCGTCCAAAATATTGGCCATCAATGATAACGTGATCAAGTCACAAAATATTTATGGAAGATACAATACCGAGATAAGAGCCGACATACTCTAATGTCCCTAATAGAAAACTACCTCTGAGTGATAGGAATTAGAGTAGAGCCACAAATGGGTGGCATCTTCTCGCCAAAGCAGAGCTTTAAAGAGGAGTGCTCTCATACCAAAAAGGACGATCAAGGCCAACTATAAATAGGAGCCCTTATTCCTCAAGATAAGATACACACTTTTGTTTACTAAAATTTTTTTAAAATACATAGAGAACTTAGTACTTAGAGTTTTTTACCTCCGCAATTATAAGACGTACTAAATTAAACATCATAGGAACTTATCGGTGATCGCCCGTTGGGCTCTTCTCATTCTCAACATCCTTAAGGAATCACCTCATACAACGGTATTCATAGGATTATTTATCTCACCTATTTTCTTGAAATTATGTGTTTTTTTTTTAATTATTTTTATTTTTTATCTAACGTTCAAAAATAATTTCTCAAGCTCTTATTTTATATTTTATCTCATTTTAAATAAACATATCATAATATACCTAATATCATTTATTATTCTATAATATTAAAAAATTATGTAAAAATTAGATACTATTTATTCATTTTATTGGGAACATCAATTATGACCTCAGTTTTTATGCGTGCATGGCATGTGCGTATGTGCGTATGTGAGGGCGTCTCTTGTGATTTGTGCATTGGTTATGTGATTGGATTCTAGATTTGTAGTGATGGGATTATGGTGGTGGTGTTAGGGCCTTGGGCCTAGGGGTAATGCTACAACACAGTGAGAATGAAAACAATGGAGGAAAGGCAAAAGAAGGAGACAAGTGGTGAATTTTGATAGTGGTTTTGCTATAGAATTTTGATACTGGAATTTTGACTGTGGTTTTGTTATAGGATTTTTTTAATGTACATATATATATATATATATATGAGAGAGAGAGAGAGGTGTTAAAATGACAAAATTGTACATGAAGAGCAGATAAAATGACTATATTATTTGCGCGTCACATTATCGGAAAGAACCAAGCGTTTGTAACTGATATCGGTTCAAAAATTTTGAATTTTAATTTAAAAAATTTAAACGGAAGTTTTAATTTCTTATGTATGCAAAATCTTAGGATTATTTATATAATTTAATTTTAATTTTAATTTCTAATTGCCCTAAAGAAAGGAGAAATCTCCCTCGACCTATTATACAAAATTTGAGTGCTTGCATTTGTCAGTTGAAGGACAATTGTTGTGCCTATAATAAACACAATATTTCATAATCAAATTTGTTCACTTAATAGTGGTTATTGAATTTGTTATTAATATAATTGCTCCAACATTTTTACCCATATAATTAAATCATATTTATTTATAAATAAATGAATAGTAAATTTATTTTTTTTAAATAATTTTTTTTTTTACCATATAACTACAAATATCAAATTAATTTTTTTTAAAAAATAAATAATAAATTTAAACAAATTTTATATAATAAAAAATTCAATCCTAAAAATATATATTCTAACAACTTTCAAAGAACACAACAGTCGTTTTTCACCGTTCCTCTTTTTTTAAAACTGTTGTACCTCAATTCAATTGCAGTATTACGGTATAGTTGACTTTGACAGCAGATGCATAGGGGGCTAGGGAACAGGGAAAAATGATGATGGATGGAAATCTGCCATGGCCTTTCTCTTGTGGGTCCGACCTCGGAGGAGAGATTCTTTCGCAATTCGCCACCTCTCCATCTGCTGATATAAATGACGCAGAAGCAGTAGTAACCTGAAAGCACTGCCAAAAGCAAAACCTGAGGACAGAGAAGAACTCTGCCCTCGACAGAGCAGAACAGAACGGAACAGGTTGTTGATTTGCTCTTGTGGATGAGGTGAGGTTTTAAGAGGGAACAAACCGACCAACCAACATTCCCTTTACCAAATCCTAGTTTCTGAGACATACTACAGCATGCCCACTTAAAGATTTCCCAAAGAAGCTTCACATAAAAGTGAGTCCCTACTACTTTCCTCTTCCCTTATTTGTTCGTTATGGTATTGGCGTGTATGTATTTTCATGAGAATGATTATGGGGTTTCAACAACTGAGTAAACTTCTCCTTGTATGTAATTAGTCATTAGTCATGTTTGTGATTCCTCGCGCTTCAGTCATCCAAAGTTCTATCTTTTCTAATTCTGATATGATCAATAACCGAAGAAATATATATGAATCTTGTCGATGTTAGATTTTTGGATTAAGGGTAAATTGAGATCGTTCTTGAAATTTCTCTTCTGTGACAAATTTTATCACAATCTTGATGAATTGTGTTCCCTTCATCCTATATTTAGTCGAATTATTTGAGGAACTTCTACTAAAATAGTGAGGAGCTTCTACTAAAATAGTATCTGCACCTTCTCTATGAGACTAGACTGCGTTTCATCGCCTTACTCTGAATTGTATTTCTGGTTGCTCTTTCAGAGGATTTTTATATATTTAGCATATTTATTTTATTTTGTTGACAGATGTTTGTGCAACTTGGGCTGATTGCGTATTTGAAGACAGCCGAAAGGAATCCTTCCTGGAAGTTCCTCCTGCTGTTCCTCATATTTACGCTTCTACTGTATTTTGGGTCGTGACATTTGCATTTTGGATTATGTAGAATTTGTGTAGATGGAGACTTGAAGATAATTCATTATGGAACATGTTGCCTATATGCCTAAAACCTTGTTGGGATCACTTTCAGGTAGCACCTTGGATTTTGATAATATGGATGAACTCTTATATGATGAGTACTGGTTAGAGGCCAAAGAAGGATCCAATTTCTGGCAGCCCAGTCTGTCTTCTTCCAGCACTTCAATTTTCTCTTCACATCGTCTTGCCACTTCAGAGAATAACATGGACTATTTGAATCAAAACCCATGTCAGAAAAGTCATCAAGAAATTAGAGAAAGGTCTGATCTTGGTGACAATCCATTTCTGCTTTATTCCCAAATGGATGAACTTGTTGGAAGTCGAACACAAAACTGGGAAGGCTTCCTGGCTGCAGCATCTTCAGGCCAATTGGAAAATTTTCTGTTTGAAGCCAACGAAGCTAGCAGAAGATCGTGGATTGCACCGAGTGCAAATCCAAGTCCTAACTTCTCTTTGAAGAAGAGATTGATGAAGGCTATTGAATACCTAAGGGAATTCACAAGAGATAGAGATGTCCTTATTCAGATATGGGTACCTATTAAGAGAGGAGGCAGACATGTCCTGAGCACTAACAACCAACCATTTTCCGTCAGTCCTAACTGTAAGAATCTTGTAGATTACAGAGATATTTCGCGGAACTATCAGTTTGCAGCGGAAGAGAATTCAAAAGACTTTCTCGGCTTGCCTGGCCGAGTTTTCTTGAAGAAATCGCCCGAGTGGACTCCTGATGTTCGATTCTTCAGAAGGGAAGAGGATTCGCGTGTTAGTTATGCTCAGCAGTACAATGTAAGTGGATCTCTTGCACTTCCTTTTTTTGAACGGGGCAGCAGGACCTGCTTGGGAGTTGTTGAGATCGTGACTACTACTCAAAAAGTCAACTATCGCCCTGAACTTGAAAGTGTCTGCAAAGCTCTTGAGGTCTCTTTCCATATTCTTCTCCTCGTTTATTGATAATATATTGAGTTCAGAATGTCTCGTCTATTTAAACTGGTGCTAAAAATAACATTTGTTTGGTTGAAGATACAGGAAACTGAAACAAAATCTTGACTTAACTGGTTGAATATCTTCTTCCAATCTGATAGTGCATGTTAGGATGAATTGCTGACTAGCATGTGTAGAGTCTAAACAATTTATGGGCTTTTCATTATTCAAAGACGCCACTCCTTTGAAAGCTATGCAGTTTATACTCCCAGCTTTCAATCACGTGTTCCTTGTTCAGTAATAGCCAGTGTATAGAGCAAATGGCTGGAAACTTGGATTGACAAGTTTCAAATGTGCTTGTAAATATTCAGCACTTTACAGAATTTTGGTCATTCTACTGCATAATTTACATTTGACAAATAGCATCTCATGGGAAACTCCTGTGAATTGGTTTTATCTACCAGGAAAGAATCTCATATTCTTCCAAGTTATGCCGACTTCCCATATGCAGGGTACCACTTTGTTTGTTTTAATCATCTATTTTATAGAAATTGACTCTTGTATCATTTGGATCTTTTTCATTGTGATTATGCCACTCATCTTGGTTGAAATAGTTGTTTATCTCTAATTTCCACTTCAATAAAAAAAAGGGAAGAAAATCTATGAAGGCACCAGTATTTTTTATTCCATTGATTTTACTATATCAGTTACAATGAACTTTGTTAGCTTTTGAGTTCTTATATTTTTGTTTTAGTCATGGATGAATTAACTAGACATGTTTGGCACCCTATTCTATTTCACAGATGATACTATCTTAATAAATGAAATTAAATTGTAGTTAACATTAAGTGAGAAATTTGGAGAGAATCATCGCAAAAGGTCTAAAATAAGTTGAAAATGTCAATTTAGTAAAAAATAGTACTAGGAATAATAATAAGTGAAGATTGACCGTCATGAGATATCAAAAAAGTTTACAATTTTTATTTATATAAAAAGGTGTACAAGTGCCCCTTAAGTTCATTTGTTTTTGGCTTAATATGGTATCGATAGCAATAGCCTTTTTTTCAGTTTGTCGATTCCCGATTATAAGTCCTCGTTGACCACTGCTTATAGGAACCAGGCTATCAACCACTTTTAACCATGTTTGCATAGACTCGTGCACAGATTTACATTCAATAATTCAACGGGCTTTCACTTCGACACGTCTTCGCTCGTGATCGCTTAGAGACCCTTTTCCATCTATAGGTACTCCCAATGCGTTGATCACACGCCCTAACTTGGCCTTTCCCACTCATTTTCTTGATGTTACACGATATAATCTTGCTCCTTTAGTTTTTGGACACTCCATGAGGTTCTCCCCTTGTTTGAGCAAATTCTGGGATCGCATCACGTTTCCTTGTTGCTGCTGGTGGCAGTCAGATCGTCGTCCGTTTCCTTCTTTCTTCGAGATCATCCAAGTTGATAAGTTAAAAGAAAATAGATTAAAGTAATTTTGTAATATACTATGAATACCAGTAAATGCAATAATTATATAGAGTGATAGTACTAATATTACTTGAAATCCTAGGTGGATGCACAGATCTAAATTGACATGAGTAAAAAAATCACCGACTTGTAACATATAACTGAACATATACAACTCTTGACAGAACTTAATGGAGAAAAAAGATTCAATGTGCCCAGCCCCAAATGATTAGTACAAAAAATTCAGTTTGATTTGGTTACACAACCAACACAGTATTAGACCTTGCTATTCTTCCTCGTGCTCTTGTCTAAGTATGCTTTTCTACTTGCAGGCTGTTGGTTTAAGGAGTTCTGAAATCTTGAGTCCGCCCACAATAAAGGTAGGTGTATGATATCTTAAAAAGACAATTACATATAAAAATTCTAAATGCATTCTTATGTTCACAGATATGCTTCCATATCAGGTTTGTGATGACTCTACTCAAGCTGCACTGACAGAGATTAAAGAGGTTTTGAAATCTGCCTGTCACACGCATGGACTGCCTTTAGCTCAAAGTTGGGCTCCGTGCATTCAACAATGTATAGCTGGGTGCAGACATTCTGATGAGAACTATGCTCGTTGTGTTTCCACCGTTGATTCTGCCTGCTATGTGCCCAATCCACACGTTTTGGGCTTTCATGAGGCATGCTCTGAGCACCACCTGCTTAGAGGTGAAGGCGTTGCTGGGGGAGCATTCATGACAAACCAACCATGTTTTGCCACTGACATTACCGCTTTTAGCAAGACGGAATATCCTCTTTCTCACTACGCCAGGATGTTTGGATTGCGTGCCTCCGTAGCGATACGCCTTCGAAGCATTTTCACTGGATCTGCTGATTTTGTCTTGGAGTTCTTCCTACCATCTGAGTGCCAAGATGTTGAAGAACAGAGGCAAATGCTGAGCTCATTATCCTCTGTGATACAACAGGTCTGCTGCAGTTTACGTGTTGTCACAGATCAGGAGTTAGCGGAAGAAACAACATTCCCGGAAAGAGAAAAATCTCCCCTTTTAGGTGGGAAACTTGATGAAGAAAACACTCAGAAATTGGTATCTTCTATATCAAAAGAACCCTCGCAAGAAGACTCATCCTGGACTACCCATATGATGGAGTTTCAACAAAAGGGTAAAGCTGGTGCTGTCTCTTTGGGGTACCAGAAGGAGGAGCCTGAAGAAGAGTTCATTGTGGCAAAAAGCTGGCATAATGATGGGTCGCAGTCGAATCATGGGAAGGACTTTTCAGGGCACAAGCAGATTCATCCAGATTCTGGACCCACAGGAAGTGCTGAGAGTGGTGGAGACTTGTGTTCTGTAGGCGAGCATCGCCTATCAGGCGCCAGACAACCAGTTGAAAATAGGCGTACGAAGAATGAGAAGACTATCAGCTTGCAAGTACTTCGGCAATACTTTGCTGGGAGCCTGAAAGATGCTGCAAAGAGTATTGGGGGTAGGAACATTATTTTGTCATGATTCAAACAAATTATATTAGTTCTTTAGATTTGGTTTTGTGCTCCAGCAAACCACCGAGTAACTTTTCCTTGGGTAATTTTATCCTTTCCAGATGCAGTGTTATATCTAGTTGGTTGGGAACGCCATTAAAAAATTTCTCAGAATTTTTTGCCGCCCTGAATCATTCCAAATCTCCACGTTAAGCCAACAGAACCAGGTTTCTATTCTTTAAAAAGTGAAATGGGATGGAAATATGCACAAATAGTCCAAAGTCTGAAAATATATCATGAAATCCACTATCAGGCCAATAATTTCAAATGTGAGCCCCTTTTTGATTCAGATTCTATCAGCTTCATTCTCTATTTATTTGTGTTTCCACTTCCCCCTTCGCAATTGTTATACGATCCAATAGGTTTATGATAAATTCTTGATGAAATCAGGAGCTTTTTGAAATTATTCCTGGGACCAAATGATTCGCAAATATAAGCAGTACTCTATCTTATTAGAAGAACGAGTTTTCTGTGTGAAATTGTTCAGGAAATCACCAGGACACAAACATGTCGAGTGTTCACAAACTTGTGTGTTATAAAACTCTATTATATACTGCTTCCCATATTTCAATACCTTTATGATGATCTCATTTTTAATGATTCACTGTTGAATCTTTCTCTACATTCTACTATTGTCAAACCTTGAAATCTGCCCGCCATCAGTACTAAACCTTTCTTCCAGGTCACTGACTCACAAGTTGCTAAGTTTTGTCTTCTCGTATTAATGAAATTCAAGCATTTATCAGACCTATGCATATTCTGTCTCTGTGTTTATAACCTCACTCATTTACCTGATTGCACGCCATAAGAGCTTGTGTATCCTCAGAATTCTTTGGTTTATGTTCTTGTCATATGATTTCATGCAAATAATCAAATCATCAGCTCGCTGTGAGTTTCTTACCTGTCTTGTTTATTTGCAGTGTGCCCCACTACCTTGAAAAGGATATGCAGGCAGCACGGCATCACTCGGTGGCCTTCTCGAAAGATAAAAAAGGTTGGACACTCTTTACGGAAACTACAACTTGTAATTGATTCTGTGCAAGGTGTTGAGGGTGCTATTCAACTTGGCTCCTTTTATAGCAACTTCCCAGAACTAAGCTCTCCAAATCTTCCCGGGACCAGTCCCTCCACATCGAAGATGACTGATCAGTTGAAGCGGCTCAACACCCAACCTGAGGCCAGCTTATTCAGCCCTGGGATCACGTCAAAATCTCCTTCCTCTTCCTGCAGCCGGAGCTCGAATTCAAGCTTCTGTTGTTCTATGGAAGCGAAGCAGCCACCCGTCCCTGTCCTTGCCTTGGGTGGTGGAGATGCTGCGTCATTGGCAGAACATCCTGGTTGGGTCCAAAAAAGAGCGCACAGCGATACCGATACCGAATTACACGGTTCAAGTCAAGGGGAAACCAAGCTTCTCGTAAGATCCCACAGCCACAAACTTTTCAGTGAGACTCCCAATCTTGAGGCTCTGCCTCCATTACAAAAAAGTGGCAGCCATGTTTTACGAGACGAGAGCGGTTTTAAGTTCAAAGCCACTTTTGGAGAAGAAAAGATCCGATTCAGCATGCAACGAAATTGGGATTTGGGAGACCTGCTGCGAGAGGTTGGGAGGCGTTTCAGTTTAGACAATAGTAGTAGGATTGATATCAAGTATTTGGATGATGACTCAGAGTGGGTCCTTTTGACTTGCGATGCTGATCTTGAGGAATGTCTAGACATACACAGATTGTCAAGGAACCGCATCATTAAGCTTTCAGTTCACCAAGCTTTTAATTTCAACCGTGGAAGTTCCATTGGCAGCAGCAGTCCATCTCAGTTCACCAGATTTGTTTCAACTAGCTTATGGTGACTGAGGTAAGGATACGTATACTAGCATAGTAGCTTATCAAATGATTAGAATGGTGACTTCCCTTAATAGTAGCCCGTTCACCATATAGAACACAACCACCACTGCATCTTGATCAGTGGGTCTGGGATAGAGCTATGAAGATTCACAATTCTTGAAAACTTTTCTATCATTAGAATAAGTACTTCGTCTTCCAGATTCATGTAATGATGTCCATAGTATTGTTGGTGTTCTCTCTGAGGCTGATTTTGTTTATATAGACATTTGTCTGAGGCTAGTCTTGAAACTTGTCACACCATTCGGCTTGGGAGGAGTCAATCTCAAATTTGTACCAAATCCTCTTGTCTGACAGCACAAGCATCCGTAATTACACCTGTCTCATTTACCATTACACCAAACAAAGTTTTGAAGTTCAAACTGGTAGAAATGTGAGTACTTGCAGACATTGGAATCACAATTCTCAAGTTACCCTGTTCCCATGAAAAAAAATGGATTTTCATTTCAACTTTTAGCACAAATTTGACTGTTGTGACTTTTCTGTCTATTTTGAGAGATAATGACATTAGGCAGTGTTCATCCAATGACTAAGCTGTTAGGTCACGTATGGTCATTCCCCCTTTCATAACTTATACCCATCCAAAGGTAATGCAAAGCTGGAATAGTCATTCCATTCTAGCACATTCCTGCATATCAAACATGCACCTACGTTAGCAACCAAATCACAGTGGGCTTGGCCCAGATGAACTGTTCACAGGACAAAGTTTTGATTCTCAGTTCAGAAAAAAAATAAGAAGTAACAATAATAAGGATAGAGTGGGAAAAGAAATCATGGCAGATTGAACAACGCATCATGGCAGAAGAAGGAAAGACGACAGGAATTGAGAAGTTTGACAAAACAAATTTTAGGTATTAGAGTGAGAAATTTGATATAAAGATAAATTTGAGTAACATGATTTAGATTTTTTTATTTAATAAAAATGTTTCAATTGTTGTGGATTGCCACAACAATTGTCGTCCAGTCTAACAAGAATCGTCATTTACAATCCCAACTAGCAATTGCTAGAGACAGCCTTAGGACTAATGCTAATATGATCTAATTTTTTTTTTTCTTTCATAAGCTAAAAATAATTTTATATTTAGTATATATGTAATGTAATGTTAAAAAGTATAAAAAAATAAGAATAAATTATACTTACATTTCATGTATTTAAGGGTTATATCACTGTCACTCTCTCTATTCTCTGAAATATTACTGCACCCACTTACTTTTTTTATTTTTGTAACACTTAGGTTCAAAAGATAAGGGAAAATTAATTTTTGAACGAAAAAATAGTATTTTCACACTTACACTCCCTGTTTTCTTTGTTTTCACACTTATATCCCATATTTTCTTTGTTTTTTGTTTTTTGTTTTTTGTTTTTTTTTAATTACAAAATTTTATTTAAAAATTTTTAATTAAAAAATAAAAAATTACTAAATACA
>JAOTRH010000024.1:21801727-21824114 GCA_034768845.1 Heliamphora exappendiculata
GGCTCTGATACCATGTTAACCGTAATGGAAAGCCGTACCCAAAAAGATAGGCGAGTACTCTTATTTATAATAAAAAGATAAGCCACACTATTACATCCCTACAATCGCACACACAGAATAATAGTAAAAATACTACTAAGATACATATATATCTAACAGTAAACTCGTCACACATCACATCAAGAGGGAAATAATCATCATGAACCAAATCCTCTTTGGAGACAGTAGCGTATTTTGGAGAAAGAGTAATAAGAAAGACGTTCAAGAAAGACAACATAGCGAAAAACATATAACTATTTAGAGATAGGATCGTAACACCGATACTCTTTCTGCTGAAGACCACATCTTAAGAAGACACAAAGAGCAGAGCACGCCCTTAGTTTATTCTGCTTTTATTTGAAAAGAAGAACAAAACAAACTGAACCAAAGACACGCAATAAGAAATAATTGGGATGTAGAGAAAACAATTTCTCACAAGGGAGATCCCAAAAAGAAGAGGATGGGGCATGCGATTAAAAAAATATACAACTGTAAGGATAGTTTCACCCCAAAAGATAGCAAGAACAAACGATCAGAGAAGAAGAGAGCGAGCTGTGCCAAGAATATGTCGATGTTTGCATTCAGCTTACCATTTTGGGCCAAAATATCGGTGTTCGCATTATTATGATTGTTATCCGGTGTGGTTGGGCACACCATATCTTATTGTATATCCTCGTTTATCTATAAATAAACTAGTGCGTGCCATATTATGGTTAACGCCTTCATTTAGCCTAATACTATTCTATTAATATTAATACTATTCATATTCAGTCTCAAGTTGCTACGTCCTCCCGAACCTGTCGCTGCTACCTTTGCAGGTAATTATAGTGCCTGTTTGGCGACTACTCCGTCTGCTTAGATGATTGATTCAGGTGCCTCCTACCATATGACTGATTCTGCAGGTATATTATCTGGCGCTATCAGGTGACTCCTAGACATCATGGTGTTCTTATGGCTAATGGATCTTCCTTACCCGTTAAGGGACGTGGAGTTGCTACTCCCACGCCGTCATTAACCCTACCTAATGTCTTACATACTCTTGGAAATCCATTTAACTTGTTATTAGTCAGTCAGCTTACTAATGATCTCAACTGTAGTGTGACTTTTTATCCTAATAGCTGTGTTTTTTAACATCTTACGACGAGGAAGAATATCAGTAGAGGTCGAGTGTCTGATGGGCTATACTTGGTGGAGGAGGTGGCTGCTACGGCATGCTCCGTAGTTTCTTCTCCCAGTTTTGAGGTTCATTGTTGTTTGGGGCATCTATCTATATCTAGTTTGCATAGTCTTTGTCCTAATTTTCGTTCTATTTCTAATATTGAGTGTGAGTCGTGTCGGTTAGCAAAACAGTTGCGTGTGCCTTTATTACCTCAGGTCAATAAACGAGTTTCGGCTCCTTTCTTTAGTTTATTCAGATGTTTTGGGGCTCTATCCAGTCGAATCTGTTTCTAGATTCCGTTATTACGTCATATTTGTGGATCATTATTCTCGTGTGACTTTCTTATATCTTATGCGACATAAATCGGAAGTAGCGTATTTTCTCCTTTTTTTATATGGAAGTGCAAACCCAGTTCTAGGCTCAGGTTAAATGTTTGCGAAGTGATAATGGTGGCAAGTATCTTTCAACCCAGCTGAAGACTTTCCTGTCATCAGACTTCTTGCCCACCTACCTCACAGCAGAATGGTGTCGCTGAGTGCAAGAACAGCCATATTATGGAAACTGCTCCGAGCTCTTTTGTTTCAGATACATACCTAAGAAATTCTGGGGGCATGCCGTGTTAACTGCTTGTTACTTGATCAACCGCCTCCCTTCTCAGGTACTTGGGGAAAAAATTCCGATGGTCGTCCTTTCTCCCAAAAAGAGTCTTTTCTCTCTACCCTTGAGAATTTTTGGGTGCCTTTGTTATGTTCGTGACACTCATCCTCAACGGACGAAGTTAGATGCTCGGGCTGTCAAATGTATTTTTCTTAGTTATTCGAAGACTCAGAAGGGATACTGCTATTTTTGTCCCTCTCTACACAAGTTCCTTGTCTCCCGGGATGTCGTCTTTGTGGAGTCTACTCCTTTCTTCTCTGAGTCGGATTCAGTTATGTCGGGAGTTGAGAGTTCTGATCTTCAAAATCTTGATTTTTTAGTGTCTCGCTTGCCCTTATCCTCTTTTGCAGGTGCTCCTCCTTTTGTGGGGTCCTCTCCACCTCCATCAACCCCTTCAGCTTCATTGGACCTCTCCTCTGTTGAGCCAGTCTCCTTGTCTGAGGATCCTCTTCCCTCGGTAAGTGCTCCTCTTCCTGACAATGATGCTCCTATTGCTACTCGAAAATTTTATCGGACTTGCAGGGATTATCCTCTCTATACTACCTCCTACAAGGGTCTTTCCACCTCCTTATAGGCTTGTATCGCCACTCTGGATAAAGCCGTTGTTCCTCGTATTGTTGCCAAGGCCTTAGCCGACCCTGGCTGGCAGGGTACTATGTTGAAGGAGATGCAGGCTCTTGAGTCTACCTCGACTTGGTCCCTTGTTTCTCTTCTGGCAGGTAAGCAGGCTATTAGTTGCAAATGGGTCCTTACAGTCAAAGCTCAATCCTGATGGTTCTGTTGCCCGCTTGAAGGCCCATCTTGTTGCCAAGGGGTTGCCAAGGGGTATGCTCAAACGTATGGAATTGATTATTTTGAGACCTTCTCTCCTGTTGCCAAGATGGTCTCTGTTTGCCTATTTATGTCTCTTGCTGCAACTCGCCATTGGCCTTTGTATCAGCTTAATGTGAAGAATGCTTTTCTTCATGGCGATCTGCAAGAAGAAGTCTATATGGAGCAATCTCCCGATTTTGTTGCTCAGGAGGGGTTTTAACTAGTATGTCGTCTCCATCGCTCTCTTTATGGATTGAAGCAGTCTTCACGGGCATGATTTGGTCGCTTTAGTATGGTTATGCGCCAATTTGGTCTTCTACAATCAGGAAAAGACCACAGTTTTTTATCGGCGTTCCTCTGCTGGCTATATTCTATTAATAGTATACGTTGATGATATTGTTATCAAAAGGGATGATACGGTAGTCATTTATGAGTTGAAGCAATTTCTGAAATCTCAATTTCTAACTAAAGATTTTGGAAAATTGAAATACTTTCTCGGAGCTAAGGTAGCACGCGACAAGAAGAGTATCTTTATTTTCCAGCAGAAATACGTACTGGATATTCCAGCTGATGTGTGGCTTCCGCGAGCAAAAGGGGTCGAGTCACCTATGGACTCGAGTGTGAAACTCCTCCCTGATGAGGGTGATGTTTTTGCTCATCCGGACCAATATAGAAGAATGGTTGTGAAGTTGAATTATCTGACAACAATGACAAGACCAGACATCGTCTTTCCTGTGAGTGGTGAGCCAGTTCATGACTGTGCCTCGGGTTCCACATTGGAATGCTGTGGTTTGAATTTTACGATATCTCCACAGTAACCCTGGTAAGAGGCTATATTTCAGTTATCATAGCCACTCTATGATGAAAGGGTATTCTGATGTAGACTGGGCAGAATGCTCCATTGATCAGAGTTCCACTTTTAGATTCTCTATATTCATTGGTGGCAATCTTATATCTTTGAAGAGTAAGAAGCAGGATGTGAATTCTTGGTCGAGTGCAGAAGCTGAATATCGGGCCATAGCTCTGGCAACATCTGAGGTTTTATGGCTCCGTCAGTTGCTTAGTGAGTTAGGTGATCCGTGTCATGGCCCAACAAAACTTCGGTGTGATAATAAATCTGCAGTGTATATTACTACAAATCCAGTATTTCACGAGCGCACGAAACATATCGAGGTGGACTGTCATTTCATTCGGCGAGGGTATCAGAATGGTGTGATCGTGTTTAGCTCCGTTCGTACTAGAAAGCAATTTGTGGATATTTTCACTAAATCTGTTCTGGATCCTCGGGTTCGATACATATGTGACAAGCTGGGCATGTTAGATATATATGCTCCAGCTTAATGGGGGTGTTAGCTTTATTATTATTGTTATTCGGTGTGGTTAGGCACACCATATCTTATTGTATATCCCCGTTTATCTATAAATAAACTAGTACGCGCCCCATTAGGGTTAAGGTGTTCATTTAGCCTAATATTATTCTATTAACAATCGAAACACGAAGAATGATGAATAGTGCCAAAGAAGTTAAGAAATTCGTAAATTCTGTTAGAAGATACTTCCCACCCAAGTCAGAACGAAAAATCTAGATAGTGGTAGAAAATTGAGTTTGGACCATAGAGTAAAAAGTGGAATAGATACAAAAAAAAATTAAGATTTATGAGACGTGGGGTACACCAAACAAAAACGATTATAATCATCAATAAAAGAAATATAATAAATAGAGCCACCTTTTGTGGCAATAGTAGAGGGGATCTAAGGAAAAGGAAGACATAGCAGAAGAAGGTGAAACCATTGGAATGTGCAAACTCTTCACAATATATAAATCACTAGCTTTACGCCCGGCCCCAATCTGCTTCTTGAACGTCCAAGCCTAAACAACACAGCTAGAAGAGGAGAACAAAACATCAAAACCTGAATAAGAGAGTTGACTAATAGGCAATAAACTGATAAACAACTAAGGTACATAGGAAATATTAGGAATAGACAAAGGAGAAGAAAATGACGGGACAATCAACAGACATAAGGGAACCATCAGTACAAACAGTAATAGGGGAAGAGGGAGAAATACAATTACTAAAACTAGATAAATCTGACGTCATGTGATGAGATGAACCGAAATCAAATATCTAAGTTGATAAGAAAATATCTAAAAAATAGGAACTATGAAAAACTAATGGAGAAGTAGTCATATAAGCATGTGACTAAGTTCCGAAGGATGCAAACATAGACTGAAACTGATGAAACTGATCGAACAATATCTGGGATGGAGGGGGGGTGGCGCCATTGGATGCAGGTGCTGCAAGGGCGGCAGGAGGCCAATAGGACTGAGCAAATGATCACGATGATAACTGGGTGGAAGTGTGGCCCTTCTGTGCTAGTTTAGGACATGCAGTCTTCCAATGGCTCTTTTGATGACAGAAAGTACACTCACACATGGAAACTTGGGGCTTGGGCTTCCTCATGACCTGAATAACATGGGAGGAGAGAGTTGGCAGTAGCAGAGACCGAGAATGGGTAGCATATACGGATGGAGATAAAGTGGCAAACACAGACTGAGAAGGGATAATCATTTGAGTAAACTTGAGTCGTGTTTCTTCAGCAATAAGTTCGCGGACTACACCATCGATAGATGGCAAGGGTGAACGGTGTAGATTAGTGCTAGAAGATATTCAAACTGATCATGAAAGGCCATAAGAAATTACATTAGTCGTTGTTTCTCCCTATAATGCAAATAACTATTCAGCATCTACAAATCAGAGAGTTCCATAAGTGTCAACTAATCCCAATAATTTGTCATCTCATTATAAAACTCCTGCATTGATTTGTCTTTCTGATTAGCACTTCCAATAGACATCTCCAATTGATACCGCTTGGCAAAATTTGATTCAAGATACATACTTAGAAAAGTTCATTCCAATACTTGATTCCACAAAGTTATGGAACCAAGTGAGTACTTGTGCATTTTTCACATCCCATATCGCGACAAACTTCTCATAACCTTCAACTTTAGTACCTGTAGATCAAACTATGGAGCCAGTCACATAGCCCCACCACTCTTTACCAAGAGGAAAATTTTTCATGACATTAAACTAATAACAGTAATTAACTCCATTTAAGCGAACACTGATGGCTTGTAATTTCTCTTCAGACATGTTGAGAAGCTTAAAATCAATCTCAAAGATCAAGACAATCTCAAGAGAGCCAAGGTAAAACTCAGAGATGCTGAGGCAGAACACTCAAGGTACAACCCAAATATGCTGGCAGAACCAAACAAAGGAACTCAACCAAAAGAAGCTATGGCGAGTTCAATCAGGCCACGTGAGGCTCCGGCGCAAGCTGTTAGAGTCTGGCGAGAATCCGATGTGGTCATCGGAATCCAACGAGAGGCCAATGGTATAAGTTGGTTTGAGCTCAGATCTGGTCGGCGATGGTATGGGGAAGGTCGACGATGATCGAAGGGTGGTCGGCGATGGTTGACGATGCTTGTTGATGGTCAACAAGAGGTTTTCAAAAAAAGGTTTCACCCAGGGTTTGCGACTAGACCTTTCGATGGTCATCTCTAGTCGGCAATGCTACGGAGAAGGTAAGCGATGGTCGAAGGGTGGTCGGCGATGCTTGTTGATGGTCGGAAAGAGGTTTTGCTACGAAGATCTGCGACAGAGGTTTGACACGGAGATTTGCGACTAGGTGTTCGACAAGGGTTCAAAACTTCTCCGACAACTGTACTTTTCCAGCAATGGTTAAGGTTTCAACCCTACTCTAATGCCATGGTAGCAAAATAGGAAGAGAAAACTATTATTGCAATTAATGAAAAAGGCTTAACTACTAATGACAAGACATAAGATATATATAGACTAAAACTCCTAAAAACCCTAATAATTAATAATGGTCAAAACTATCCTTGGACTACAAAAAAATATTAAATACACAGACCTACTCTCACAAACATGTGATACATCTCACCAAATCACAAATCCTTAGGCTTTATGACCAATCTTAATTAATCAATCATTAGGCCCCTTAGATATGGATTAAGAGGGCGCCCACTACCCCTCCACCCAGTCCTTGTGTATGTTCCAAGCCCAAACACACTAGTGTGAAAACAGCATGCACCATCTTCCAGCTTTAACCGAAACCAGAGCAATAGCGAAAAAGGACCATCGAAAGGCATAAAGCAACCTCGGAGATCTTCTACCATATGTCACGAACCGAGAATCAGCGAGGCGCTAAAAGCTTGGAGAAGGGCGATTCGAGGCGATGGAGACTCGTGGAAAATTTTAGAGGATGTTGGAAGGATCTAGAGCGAGGAAGAGTCTTGAAGAGTCTAGAATATTCTTGAGGGATCCGGAATGTTCCAGAGCATCTTGGAAGATCTTAAAAGACCCTAGGAAGGTGTAGAAGACTCCACTAAGGCCTAGAGAAGTGTGAAGAATTCTAAAAGTTTAGAGAAGACTAGGGGACTCTAGGGAATGTTCTGGAGAGTGATTTGTAACCCTTTGATCAATTCGATCCTAACCGTCCATTGAGGAGATGGAAGGCTATAAAAGATGGTGTAACCTCATTTGAGGGGGTGAGCATTAGAAGTGCTCCAACTGGGATAGCACTAGGGGTGAGTGTTCAATGGGTAGCTCTCTAGGTTGAGAGTGGGGGTGGGCACTCGAGGGAGTGTTCCACGGTAGTCTCTAGGGTGAGAGTATCGAGTGTCATGTGTGAGCCGGTGAGTTTGTCAACACTTGTGAGTGAGATCGTATCCTTGTAATTCCTTGAACACCTATTCCTTGTATAGCGGATATTTCATTATACAAGTCATTTAGTGTGGTGGTTGCGCATGGGAAAAGGTGACTTAGGCATTCGGGACACGTTGCCTAGGTGCCGAATGGGGCGCAAGTAGGATGGAAGTCGTGGCCCGTGACACATGGCCTAAAGATCAACCAAGAATCAAATACTGCACAAAGGATGGATTCCCATCCAATATAACCCAAATGAAGGGAATTAGGACAAAGAATGCAGACCAAAAAGCCCCTAAAGAAACAAATTTCAGCTTTATCAAATCTAAAAACAAGGCCCCTCAAGATCTCCCTATCACAATGAGTATCTGGAAATACAAAGATGCAGCCAAAAGCCAACAGTTAAGCTTGCAAACGATACCCAGCCCTCACACTAGGTTGTTCAAACAAAGGACTCGGACCAAATTTCACCTGATTCAAGAAATATTTCGAATAAAGAGTCAACATCACCTCCAACACACCTTAAAGATCAAAACAATTCCACACCGATCTACAGCTTCAGCTACGGTGTTGAGTCGCAAAATTATCTATATGGGAACCAGAGATGCAGTAAAAATAAAACTTGATTAGTGCAACTATACAACACAAGACCAAGAAAATAAGGAAATCAGTGGAGAATAGGCCAAAGCCCCAAAACCTAACATAAGGATGGAACAATGAAGTTAAAGGGAGGCAAAACAGTAAAAAGACAAGCCGGGATTTAGAAGAAAAAAAAAACAATAAAGCGTAGGGATTCGGGCAGAGCCGGGGAAGTCTAGGCCATAAATAGCCGAGATGGCATGCCTTCTTCGCCACGGATGGCTATCAAGCACCAATCATGGGAACCTCTAGAGAGAGAAGCTCTCTACTCTAGAGAGAGAGAGATCAGGAGCCCCCCACTCCCAAACTGCTCAATCAGTCATGCATGTTGTTTGCCTTTATAGAAGAGTGAAGAGCCCAAAAACAATACCAAGTAAAAAGGAAGAAATACTCTTAACTTGATACACAATTTAAAGCAAAATGATGTTAAAATATAAAATTTTAATTTTTCGTGGGTCAAATATTCAACCTTAATGGTGATATTTTTTTTTAAATAAAAAAATTCTTCAAGTAATATCTCCTGATTTAAAAAATACAATTAAAAAAATAGAAGCTTTGTATGGCTTTAATTTGCAAACATGAATTACATGGGAGTTTTAGTTGTTAACCCCCATCATTTGCAATGGGTAAAGGTGGCATTAAAGCATTTAAAAGAAAATTGAAAATAAAAAAAGAAATTAAGTTGCTTGAAACGAAGAAAGTGGGCACAAAACCCACCCACGTTCTTTCTTTCCTAGCAAAGTGTGTGCACGCTATGAAGCCAATGAAAAGCAAAAAACAAGTATAAAAAATGTTCAAAAAAAAAAAGTTTAAATAAAAAGTACCTTGTCTAAGCACCGTATAGGCTACAACTTCCTATAGTAGCTATATATATATATATATACGGATCTCTTCAGCAAGCCTCCGACCATTACTGGAAACTTCGCCGGACACTTCGACTTGCACCAGTGACCTCGTCAAATCTCTTCAGCGCATTTGTGTTTGACCTTCATCGTACCTTCTGTACTTTGCATATTAGCATTTTACTTTTGCACTGCAGTTTTTATATTTCGGTTGCATGAAAATTATTAGCATCGGGCATGAGTCTTTGGATTCGAGAATTTGGATTCAATTTTTCACGAGTTTTGGCATACTATTTGGGTTTTCTCGCCTTCATTGGTGCTCCACTTTCTTTAGTGCAATCTCTGTTTGAGCAATTTCAGACCATTGAGGTATCCTTTGGACTGCAATCTCCTGCGTATTCTATGACTATGTTCTCTTCGGGTTTGCATAGTTCTTATTTTGCCGGTATTTCCCCCACTACTTAGATATTTGATTCCGATTCTTCTCATTATATGACATCTAATTTGTCCAATCTTAACCATTGTACTTCCCCCTCTTCTCCATTCACTATTTCTACTGCCAACGGTGCTTCTATGCAGGTTGTTTCTATTAGTTCTGTTATTTCTTCATCCTCTTCATTATCAATACCTAATATCTTTTGTTAGATTCTTCCTATTTTGTATTAAGGGTATTTGTGTACTTGTGTAATATTAATTTAATATAAATAGATGCCAAGAAGAAAAGACTGATTAAGTTCCTAACCCTAATCTCTTCTATCATCATCTCTCGTCTCTTTTTCTAAAAATCCTAAAGCTACTTACTTACAATCTCACTTGGTATCAGAGCAGAAAACCCAACCCTAGAATTCTTCTTTTTTGACACGTACAGTGAGGTAGATAAGGCGTGCTGGCATCATCTTTCGTGCGATGACGTCAGCGTAACGCCGCAAATGGTGCGGACCTTGAAGATCGGCGAAACCCTAGCTCGAAACCCTTGATGGTAGCGCCATCCTTGAAGTCGACGAACCCTAGCCCTTGAAGGTTGCAACACAATTGAAGGTCGCGACATCTGCTTACAATCGACGAAACCCTAGCCTTGCAGGTCACGAAGCCATCGCGACACCTGCGCAACCACCCTCGAAGCTTTTGCAGTCAACAAAACCCAAGATCCTTTGAAGTCGACGCTGTTTAACCTTGTAGGGTCCTTCTGGAATAAACGAATAATCAACAATAATGGAGAGATGAAATATGTAAAGTAGCCAAAAAACACAGAACTGATAGAGATCATGTTGGATGAAGGAGAAGGTTAGTTGAGCATGAAGTATTGGCAGTATGAAAAGCGTATCAAGCTATCAAGCTATCAAGATCTGATTCTTCTCGGAAGCACGACTATCTCTCATATTTATAACCCTTATAGGAGTTTTTGTTAGGATCAAGATAAGACTCTCTCAGAGATATAATTAGATCATGAAATGTGATCTCAGGAAATCAAGGGATTCTATCCCAAAAATCGACCAGTGAGTGTTCTACTCCAACTTAACTAGGTCGGCCATCGGGTGCCCCGTGGGTACCCGACCCATTCGGGTCAAGTACTCGACCCACTCGGGTCGAGTGACTCGGGGGTCACTCGAGTGGGTGGGTCCGCATGGTCTAACAAATCATTTCCTTAGCCACCAAACCGTATGTCTCCCAACGTCCCGTGCAGGATTGTAGTGTCATTGTCTTTAATGTCTCTGAGACATCTTTCGATTCTCAAAGAAATCTATGGAGGTATAGTATGTACTATATATGTTTCCCTTCACCCAGTCTGTACTGAGCCACATAATCCGTGCTATGTCATAGTAATTAAGGTAGCCAGAGCTACACAGCCCGTGCTATCTTCACGACCTGTGTTGTGCCAATAATATAATATGTACCGTCTTCATGGTCTGTGCCATGGTAATATAGCCAAGTAATCAGAGCTACTATCATAGTCTGTGCTATACTTCATAGTCTACGTTGTGGGAGGTCTTCATTCGTAGTCAGGGCTACACTCCACAGTCTGTACTATGGCATATTATGCATTTCTGCATGGTGAGTAGCAACATTGGTTGGCCGAGCAACTGGAGGTCCCAGTAGCTAGAATTCAAATGACCCAAGTTGGTAGAATCTAGGTTCCTCTATACTTGAAACAGTTATATTTAGACCAGCACATCCTCTTTCTGTCCTTTTGGCGTCTTGGCCAACAACTTTATCAGCCAAGCTACTGGGTCCCCAATAGCTCAAATGCTCACCACCTCGAGTGAGTTCAATATAGGTCTTCACAGAATTCGAGGGGCGTAAAGTGTGACTCTTTGATGAGATGTAGCTTCAAGCTCGCCGAACACTTCAAGCCACTCGAGTAACTCGAATACGTGCCGATTATGAATTGCACCGCGTCCCCTTGATTTCAGCACACATTTGATCCTCTTCGCTTCCTTGCTATTCTTTCGGCATAAGGAACTGGCTTGAGTAATTTAAATAGTTCATTCGTTTGGATTTGTTGATATCATAACAAGATTCTTTAATTAGGCCATCTACATACCTAACAAACGATATGAACCCCTTGACCCCACAAGAAAACAAACCTTTTGCATAAATTTTCTAGAGGCTTGAGACCACCGCAAAGGAAATAAAAACAAATCACAATTTGCAATTAACTATGGTCAGACAGACAAAAACAAGGGTTCAAAATCACATACCCCAAACCTTAACATTTTCGACTAGCCACCTGGCATTAGCCCATCCATCACCAAAAAAGGCCCCAGTGACAACATGAGAGAAAATGGTAGACAAGAAATCTACCCATCTTGCATTTCAAAACTAACAAAATGACCTGCTCAACTTATTCACAAAAACATAGAAGTACCTACTTTATCCGTTACTATATTGAAAACATGCAAAAACATCTGAAGTCCATTTCCCGGATATATATGCTGTAAATCAGTTATTGAGCAAACAATAAACCTTTTTGCTGCTATCCATGCTTCACTTATTAGACGATTTCCCATGTGAATTAGAAAAGGGACAAATCGACTTAACTTCACTCCCTTGCTAGAAGAAAGGGGGAGCTATTGATATCCTTGTGTGTTATGTGTTCAAAAGTAAACAAACATAAAACTGACAGTACACAAATAACAACGAAAGCTAAATACACACAATCACTGAAAAAAATAGAACTAAAGAATAAAGAAGAAACTTTGCCATAGGCTGCATGACTCTAGCTTTAACTAAATATGCACAAGATATAACATCAGTATATCAAAGACATCCAAATCTCGGATATTAGTTAATAGCATTACATATGGAAAAACCAGAAAGAATAGTGAGGATAAAACCTTTCTGCCAACACATCGAGGGCAGTCACACAATGACAAGTATGATTTGATATCCCTTTTCCTGCAGCAGAAAAAAAAAAGAAAAAAAAAGAAAGAAGGAAAGGAAGCGGGATATATAAGATTAACAATAACATCATCGTTAATTGTGAACAGTTCATAAATCCTGTAGCATTGCAATGCTTATGAGTGATCTTACACTATTCGAGTATCCGATAAATTGGCTCCAGCAAGAGTAACATGAATTATGACCTGCATGGGTGCACAGTAAATTTAGGACACTACTCAAAAGTGAAGATGTATAGAAGGTATTTTGAGAGTACAAATATTGATGTATAAGATAATGCTTAAAGAAAAGCTCAATTGCAATGCCAAAGTGGAACAAGGAATAAGTTGCTGACAGCAAATTATAAAGTTAAGTATTTGAAGAGTTAGGGCTAAAGATAAACAAAAGGACAGAAACCAATAATCTCAACAGAAGTTCCTAACAAAAAATTTTATTTGAGAAGAAAATAATATGGACACGGAAGTAAGAGATATTTTTCTCCGTTTTGAGCTTGGATAAACTGTAACAGGAATTTTAAATAAAGTGTTATGTCCTCTCAGCTCCAAAAAACTTGGTGCAAGGTTCAAATCATGTCTAGCTTGTCAATAAATACTAACAAGCTTTTATATAAGTATATGTAACATACCTTATAAAGATATTTTAAAAGAGCTAAATGTAATATTTGTCTGCAGAAATTTGCACAAGATGAAACCCCAGAAAGCCTTAGTAAGACTCTAGAGATTGATACTATGGTTACCTTCTTTTTATTAATCTACACTAATAGTAATAAATAAAGGGAGAATACCATTTTGTGTTCCCCTCTTTTTTGCTATGCAACGATATTTTTATGCCAAAATTTCCCCCAACAGCTTGAAATAGGGAATGCAATAAACAAAGGGAATGCCACAGTTCATGAGAACTGATTGGCAAATATTCCTAAAGCCAGCCAAAATAACATAATGGAAGAAATCTGATCCCGTTTGATAGCTCAACAGAGAATAGGACGGAGAAAGCAACTGATGAATACGTGCATTGCGTCTGATTGAAAAAAGGCAGCCTGAACAGAACCTAAAACATCTTCTAAACATTCTGGAACCAATCACAGAGTGATCGGAGGATCAGCATTGATCTTCCTATTATAAAAACCCTAAAGTGCATATGACAGAAAACAATTAGAAGTTTTATGAGTTAGAGCGCAGCTGAATCAAAGGAAATCGAGGTGCTAATGGCACTGCATTCGAATTTGCAGTAACAAAGCAGATGACTGGATAAAGCAAGCACAAAGAACACAGAGAAAACGAAAGAATAAAGATGAGGGACAGAAGGGTAACCTGGAAGACGAAGAGAATTAGTAGCAGATATGCAAGCTTCAAGAATCTTCTCCGACGAGTTTTCATGGCGGATGAGAGACACGGATGCAAATAGAAATGTATGAATGATGCTTTGCTCATCTAAATGAGAAATTCAATACACCATGGGCGGTCTATTATAATTCCAATAAAGTCATGCTCGTGCTATTCGAATTAGGCCGACGGATATAGAGGCACCGATCCGGTGTGCATTTGTCGTCGTCGAAACCAATCCCTAACTTGAAATACAGAAATAATTACAAATTCGTCAAAGAGTAACAGTCCGGATTCCAGATATAGGCCTAGTTGTGTGGTTTGCTTATTTAGCTTATAACTGACCAGATAAGTTATGTTGTTTGGGTAATTAAATAAATAAAAAATAAATAAATAAATAAAAATTAAGAAAATAAGTCAAATAAGGGTAGTCAAAATAAGCTAAATAAATCAAATAAAAATAGTTAAAATAAGCCAAATAAGCTGTTTTATAAGCCAAACAAAGTGGTTTATAAGCTAAATAAATTATAAGCCAAATAAGCAAACAAGCCATAAGCCACCAAAACGACTTTACTTAAGTGGGATTTGGTTTATTTGCTAATAAACAAATAATCAAATAAGCAAACTACCCAAATAAGACCATATTCTTTGTTCGAGATAAAGACAAAGTTGTGTTTAGAATTGAGGAAAACTGGGCTATAAAAACGGCTTGAGACCCGCAGCCAGCTTGTGACTTGCCCGGGGCCTGTTATTGTGCAGGTTAAGGCCCGAGCCAGGCCCGACCCGTATTGTGCATTTTTTGGGCTTAGGCCGTGTCTCCAAGCTTGTGGGCCAAGCTGAACCAAGGCTTGCCCGCTCAAAAGTCCGTCATAGGCCTGGTCCCAAGCCCGCCGTTAGGAAGAGGGAGTCTCAGGTGGTGTGTGTAAGGTTAGGTTAGGTTAAGAAAGAAAAAGAGAAACAGGGTGCCACACCCCCTCATGCCGTAGGCGCTGCCCCTTCACCAACGCCGACACATCGCCACCGGCGACGCCAACGTCAGCGCCACCTCCCGCCGCCGCCCCCTCCCTTTCTCTGGTTCGTCTCTTTCTCGTCTCTCCCTATCCATATATGTGTGTGTGTGCGCGCGCGCATCACCCTCTCACCACGCCTCTAACCGCAAGCTGCCACTGCCACCACTGTCGGCCAGCGACGACGCCACCGCCACCACCAATGACCCCCTCACCGCCGTCTCTCTCTCTCTCTCTCTCTATATATATATATATATATATATATATATGCAAGGCCCACCCAAAAGCCCGAGCTCGAGATTCGAGCTTATAGCTCAAACTCGAGCCCTTTACCCTTAAGGTCTGAGCCGACCCCCAGACAAAAAAGTTTAGCTTGGTCCGGCCAAAAAATTTGACGAGACACCTAAGGAAAACTAAGGATATGTGTGGTTACATTTTTTATTTTTACTTTTTAGAAAATTATTGTCCAAAAATAATGAAAATGCATTTGTTAACAATTTTTACAAAATAGTTTCTAAAAAAGTGAGTTAAAAAATAGCTTGAAAACAAAAAAAATTGAAAACAATTAAAAGTTGTTTTCAGTTATTTAAATCTATTTTTCCCCAAATCCCTAAAAACACATAAGAAATCCATCATGAGCTCAGTCCTCATCGTAATCGAGTCAAATCTTAATCGCCATCGCCGTCATTGCCGAGCCATATCTCATCGCCATTCTCTCAAAATTGTCGAGTCAGATCTCTCAAACATTCTCGTTGTCGTCTCTCAATTGCCCAATCAAAATTGACGAGCTAAATCTCTCAATCATCCTTATCGTCGTCCTTTTAAAATTGATGAGCAAGATCTCTCGGTCATTGTCATCATCCTCTTAATCGTTGTCGCCATCATCTCAAAATCGGCGAGCTAGATTTCTTAATCGTCGTCGTTGTCCTTTCAAAATCGACGAGCCAGATCTTTGAGTTATTGTCATCGTCGTCTCAGTCGTCGTTATCTCTCATCCTTCGTTGCCGTTCTCTTCTCTCAGTCATCATCATCTCTCATCTTTTGTCGACATCCTCTCCTCTCAGTCGTGGTCGTCCTTTTAGATCGTCGTCGTCCTCTCAGTTATCCTCACTGTGGTTATCGTCTCTATCGTCGACATATTAGTTGTCCTATTCTGTTCCTTTTCTTAATTTGGGGCCAGCAAGGGTTAAGGTTATGGTTAAAATTATGATTTTTAAAAATAGTACACCAAACGCATTCTTATTTTTCAAAATATTATAAATCTATCTTTCAAATTCATTTTTAGAAAATAATTTTCAAAACGCAACCAAGCGCACCCTAAATTGTTTATAAATTGTAGTTAGAAGAGTAATTGTTATAATTCGTAATAGATTATAAAAGAAACACCAAAATTGGTGAAGTTTTATGTGATATTTTATTTACAAATTTTTTTTAAAAATTCTCAACCTCTTAAGACTCACACGCAACGCGTGGGCCTGACAGCTAATTTGTAAAAAAAATTATGAGTGCTTAAAAAATATACTAATTTGTAATTAAAATTAATTATTTTTATAAATAATAATAATTATAACTCGTAATAAAAATTACGAGTATTTAAAAAAAAATTATTACTCAAACTAATAGCATAAGCTAAAAATTACAATTAGAAATCACGTTAAACACTACCATAAGGTCTATTACTTATTTCAAATAATCATTATTATGTTTGAAGCTTAAATAGTAATGTTGTATCTTACTTTATTCTCTTTTTGGCTAGTTAAACTTAGGTACTCTTTATAACGCTCAACACTTCAAATTATATAGAAAATAATATAACAAGCACTGTTAAAATTTTAAATAGTTAGCTAAAATAAAGAATTATGTTGGACTACTTACATAAAAAAATTTAGTTAGGCAAAATAGAGAAAATAATTTTTTTTTATATTTTTGATTAACCAAAATCCCACGTATAAAATTATGTTGGATTGTATTTAAGGAAAACAACAAACAAACCTTTTATGCTTTTTCTTTACTTTTTTAGATTTTAACATAAAACAATTTTTTCTTATTCATTTTAAGAAGGTGAGTTTAAAAAGTAAAAAATTATTGCTCAAAGTTGATAAAAGTTAACTAAAAGTAAAAATAAATAAATTTGTATACAAATCTCTACTTTTGTAAATGCAATTTTAAATATGCTTATCTTAATGAAATTTGTGATAAGATTAATGCCAGGTTTTATCACTTTTTCGGGTTTATTTTATTGTATAAGTTGTTTTATTGTAAGAGAAGATATCATCCGCAATAAACATGTTTTACTCCTGCCCCATAACAAATGATGTAGGAATAGTATTTGTTTTTTCACCCCATTTCTCCTACCTCACCATCGATTACATAAAATAAATAATTTTAAAAATATGAGTATATGTATAGCATTTATCTTTAAAAAATATAATAAGTCTAAAGTATAAAAAATATTATATTTATCTCTTATTTATTTTATCTCCATTTATTATATTTTGTACTTTTAGTTCTATTGATTAATCAATTATTATTATTTATTTATTATATTATCTATAATTTTTATTTTTATCACTCCTTAAAATTTAAAAATTATTCTCAAAATATTCTCATTTTTGTAATTTTTCTAATAATTTTTTCCATTTCCACCCGATCAAATAGGAGTGGCCTGGGATAAGATAGCTCGACCCCGCTCCTTTGTCTTCCCTAGCTTGACCAACTGTAATCACCCATCTAGCGTTCAAATAAAGTTCAAACCTCACATAGAAAAAGGAAGCGTGCTATATTGAGGTGAATGTAAGTATTCTTTTAGCAATGCCAATAGGCAAATACCAAGTGCCTGAAATCAATCTATGGTTGAAGTACAAAATGAGTATACAAACAGGAATACCCACTCTGCCATATGATAAAGCAGTTTTGTTAGGTATACAGATTCGGACACACATTTCTTATAATTATGAGACTCACACCATGCAAAAAGAATGTGTTCAAATCTATATTCGGAGTCCGCACACTTAACACTTTTCAAGAATAATACTACCCAGGCGGGTCTCACCAAGCTGCCCACGACCAGCATCACTTGAACTCCATTGTATTTTATTCCATTTTTTTTTCACAAGATTTTTCAATAGCATACACAATCTCGTCAGTGGGATGAGAAACACAGCTAGGTAGCATGGCTTTTGAACTACTAGCGGCGGCCGCCATGAGTGATGAGCCCTCTCCACTGCTTCCCCGACAGACTCACTCAAGAGCTTTATAAATTACATATCCAATAAAATGTACCCCCCTCAATCCATATCGGAATTGAACTTTTTGGATTCCTCTCATAGATTGTCACGTACTTAAGCACCAGGCTCGAAGCAATATCTGAGAATGGAAATTAGAGACGATAATTCAACCCTATGGCCTGCGCCTTCTACTATATTCCATTTCTTACCATGCATATCTACGGTTCCCATCCATTCTGAAGGAAATGTGATTGGGGATCAAACCAACAGATAATACAGAAAAAATGCAGGAAACTACACAAAAGGGTGCAATGGGATGAGAAATCCACACCGCGGTTATAGGAAAATTCAGCAACTCTTGAGTTGATAGAACAGCAAAGAACAGATCATCACTGTCAGCAAGTTGCATGTAAAATGATATAAATCTACGTTGATAGGTTACACAGCTTGTTTCACTATCTGCTGTTGATTACCATCATTATTCAAGTAAATAATGGGCTTACAAAAGATGCATTGAAAAGACGATAGAAGGGAAGTAATCAAAAACCATTACTTGGACAACATAATATACAAATGCATACTCAACCCACAATCCAGTAGCATAGAGCACGCCAACTTGAAATCATTTCTCTTTAGAGGTCTTCACTAGGAAACAAGCTTGTGATTATTAGATTCTCGGACCTTGCTTCCACCAATCATAGCAAGAGATACACTATACGAGATAGGACTATGCTATGTGCGTGTGGATGGTGGTTCTCGAGAATTTATATCGGCTAGTTAATAAACAGAAAGACAATGAAACCAAACTATGAGAATCATGAACTGTAATGTAATCGATGATACTAAACATCCAAACATTTGAAACCAAAAAGGGAGGGCCAGGATAAGGAGGAGAAAAAGGCATCAAAGCAAGAAAAAACATACCATGAGTTCGTTTGAAAAGCAACAATACAAAATGCAGGACATTATCAAAACCCTACAGTAGCCATGTTTTAGCTCTAAAATAAAAGAGAGGACAGGTTTCAAAGCTGGAAGTGGGCTTTGCTAAGATGCCTCACAGAAACCTACAAACCTGCAAAAGACAGTCTTCATTGTCCTGGGTAGTCCAAACAAGCTTACACCCAATAAAGAAAAATATATAACTTTCGTGTTCATCACCAGAAGTATCATGAGAGCCATACTCTTCTCTACCTCATTTCAGCTGTTTAAAACCAACAAAACAATGTAAATAGCCTGAATGTTTTTATCACTTCAAATAATTCCCCCCCTCGTGTACAAATAATGACAATGTAAACATATTACATTTTGTCTGCAAACATGCTCATCTGTTAAATACAATCACCACTAGAACAATAACAACTGATTACAATTTTCAAGCGGTTCCGTGACAGAACAAACAGGGACTATTCAATTTAAGAAACAATCTGCATACCCATCTGAAAACTGCTCTTAATGGGAAGCAGAATATTGAAGTTATAATGCTCGTTGCGGGAGTTGATAGGACTGATTTCCGTCTTGTCTATGGTTATGCCTAGACTGGAGTGGGGATCGATGGTGCAAAGGCGGCTGGCCACGTTGATAAGCAGTATGACGCGTAGAATTAATTCTGGGCTCCTTTGGTTTTTCATTGTCTGCGTCTATACGTTCCAGTGTCTCCACAACTTCTTTCATTGATGGCCTTGTTTTCTGTTCAGCCCCAAGGCATTTTAGAGCAAGCTGAGCTATTTGCAATGCGCCTCTGGAAGGATATTTCCCTTCCAACCGGGAGTCCATTATGTTTTTCAACTTTCTTCTTTCTGTTAAATATGGTTTGACCCAGTCAACCAAATTATGTTTCCCACTTGGACGGGTGGTATCGAGTGCACGTAAACTTGTTAGCATCTCAACCAATACAACACCAAAACCATACACGTCGCTCTTCACATACAAATGCCCTGCTTAACAAACTTAAGGTTAGTATGATGACACATCATTCTGGTGGGTTTCATTCAAGTGGCTTTAAAGGATGTAAATTCTGAAAGCTTGATTCTGATAATCATTCGGCCTTAAAGAGGCTGAAGCTTGAAAAAGTTCAGGGATTACCTGTAGCAACATACTCCGGGGCAGCATAGCCATATGTTCCCATAACCCGTGTTGTCACATGCGATTTACTTTCTGAGGGACCCAATTTTGCCAAACCGAAGTCTGAGATCTTGGCATTGTAGGACTGCCAGAAAGATATTGTGTCAGCTCAACTTTGTGTTATCATGCTTTGCCTTCCTAAAATCTTCTAATACATGAAAACCTTTTTGTTACCAGCTAACTTCTTTTTAGTCTCATTAATATAATGTGGTGGGACAAGATAACCAAGCAAGAGGGGGGGGTGGGGATAGGCAAATGACTGAAGAAGTACAATTTAAAAGTTGCTGCCTGTAAATAATAAACAATAAAAGTATATTCAACCATGAAACAAACTTGGATTCCTTTTTATGTCACCTGGATCTAATTAATTGATTGACGGAAACTTACCCCATCAAGCAATATATTTGAGGCCTTGAAATCTCTATAAATTACATGCTTTTCTGATGTGTGCAAAAACGCCAGGCCTCGAGCTGCTCCTATTAGTATCTTAAGCCGAATCTCCCATGGAAGTGGCTGAACAGCAGAACCCCCTGCAAAAATCAAAACCAGAAATGTCTAGTAAGCAAAATGAATTCGGTTGATTTGTAGAAGACAGAATCAGCTTGCACACTACTAATGCCTGCACATCGTAATGCAATTTTAATGGAAATTACTTCTATTAGCTCTTACTTCCAAAAAGGTGGTTCTCCAAGCTGCCCTTTTGCATGAATTCATAAACAAGGAGTAGCTCCTTTTCTTCCCAACAGTATCCTAATAGCTTAACGAGGTTAGGATGAGAAAGTCTTCCCAAGAAATTGACCTCAGACTGCACAAGCATTAAAGAAAGAAAATAAACAGACAGCACTCGCAAGAATTTTAATTGATGAAATTAAGTTGGTCAAACAGCTAATATGGTTCATAATTCATAATTCTGTGTAGCCTTTACGTATTCTCTTTTTGGTTATATATTTCTAAATGAGAAGGAAAGCAAGTTTCTTTTTTTGGGTAAACCTTCATCTTTACAACTGAAATCAGAAGCAGTAGTTGATGCCTGATGGCGTATCAGAAAGTCAAGTACAACTTGCTTATTACTTCTTCTGCAATTGCACTTATCCAGAATTGAACAAGTGATGTTCGTTATGCTCCTTTTTATTCCAAACAACGGAAAATTCAACTCTAATATCCATTGCCACTGCATAACCCTCTCAATCCGGTTTCTGTTATGAGAAACATACCCGAATGAGCTTTTTTATATTACCTATATGAAGGTCAAAAATTTACAACCAACAATGCAACCAAAAACAACCTTGAAGTCATAGTTAAAACAGAACCCCCTGCCTGCCTGCCTCTCCAAACCATAATCCGCAGACAAAAGATGGAACTCTCTCTCTCTCTCTCTCTAGATGGCTGGCACAAAGATCAATTTAGAGGGGCAACAAATTCTTCTTGTTTGTGGGCAAAACCAAGCCAGCCCTTACCCACAGCCACTATTTTGGTTTCTACACTAAAGAAGTCTTACCATACCTTTACACACAAAGTCATAGGCACTACAAGTCCTAACCCCAACCCAAACCACTAAATTCAAGGCCAATGAAAACTCTAATGTTCATCAGATGTTGCTTCAGGCAAACCACTTGCAAAAACATAGTTTGATGAAACAAATCTAGTAAATAAATGATATTTGAAGACCATTTATTGAGCAAACAGAATCTTTAATTGAATCAATTACAAATATAAATAATTTGGGCATAAAAGAGAAGCAGAAATCTAAATTCTAGGATAAGATAACATTGAGAATATTAAGTAGTAAGCTCTAACATGTAAGGACAAAGAATTGAAAGGCTAGTTAAGACTTCTTCACCACTAATTTGCTTCAGTTGAATTACCTGCCACTCCTCAAATCCTTGCATGCTCTCAGAGTTCAACTTCTTAACGGCAACAACCGATCCAGTCCCAGAACCGTTCTTTGATATCACCTTCTCATCAAGCCAACCCTTGTAAACTTTACCAAAACCTCCTTCCCCCAACACTGTATCAGCTCTGAAATTTTTGGTAGCATTCTTCAATTCTAAAAAACTGAAGATCCTTAAATTGGGGGTGAGTAAGATCTGCCCATTTGGATATGCCTCATCGCTGCCACTCGCTGCCGAGAACCGGCTGTTGCCGGAGATGTTGCTTCCATCCGAAGATGTAGTGTTGCTGGTCGTCTGAGATATGCCTACTGCCATATGCAATTTAAGCACAAAAAGAAAAACCAGTTAGTCATAAAAAGAAGAAACGAAAAGAAGAAGATGAAAACAAGAAAAGAAAGAAAGAAAGAAAAAAAAAGGAAATCCGGTACCAATATCACAAAATATGTGATCAGATTAGACGTAACTTGCAGCTAATAAAGAAATTCCTGGAAGGAAAACCAAGTTTGCAAAACCCAGCTACTAATTTACAGAATTTGTGAAATT
>JAOTRH010000024.1:21824214-21834746 GCA_034768845.1 Heliamphora exappendiculata
CCCTTTTTTTTATCCTTTCTGGGTTTTCTGTGAGTTTTGTGCTTTTTCACCTTCTCCTCCACTTAAATCCCCCATTTCACTTCTCTTCCCCATTAGCCATGGCTAAGAAGGGGAAGTTTGTTAAAGAGGTCAACACCCCCGCTGCTCTGGCAGCTTTTAGGGCTAAATACCGCATCCCTCAATCTGTCATGATTCGCTATTGCGATCCTGATGTGTCTGCATCCCACTTTCTTCCCAAAGGTAATGAGGTTGAGTTTCCCATTGCCTCCATAGTGGAGGCTGGGGTGCGCTTTCCCATTGACCCTTTGCTTCGTGAGATGCTTTCCACCTGTCGTCTCACCCTTCGCCAGGTTTCGATCAATTTCATTAGGGTAGTAATAGGAGTGGTCAAGATCAACCGTCATTATGGTTTGAATCTCGGCATCCCTGAGATTTTTCATAACTGCACCATTGCAACGACCGTACGTATTACCTCCGTCAGAGGAGCGCTGCCCAACAAAAGGTGCATGACTTCCCTAAATCAGAAAAACACGGTGGTGATTTCATCTTTGTGGGAGGAGATTTCAAATTTCAAGCCAACCGTGCCGAACTTACTCGTCGTTCCATTCCGAGGGTTATAGGGAGTCTAGGTCGGTTCGGTTGCCTCTTGTCCTATTTTTATGTGTATTTTGCTTTATCTACAATTGCTCACTTGTTTCTATTTTGTCATCGCTTATATTTCTCTTGATTTTTTTGTTGCCGCTTCCCTTGCCAAGAAAAAGACGAGACAGGCCAGGTTTTTCGAGGTGCAACGCTGTCTACATATCATAGAGACTCGTTTGGCACCTGACCTTTTGGATTACGTGCCGAGCTACCGTCGAGTAATTCGGCACCGTGAAGTTCGGGCACCAAGTCGAGTTTGGTCTCAAGATCCAGTTCCTGCGCGCGATACACCATCTCTAGACAGAGTAGAACCTTCATCTTTGTCGTTGCCCGAAGAAGAAGAAACGATGTCGAGGTAGAGAACCTTCGACCCAAGTGCTGCCGTCCTTGGCCGCAATGTGGCCAGCACCTTTGCAATGCCTGTTGCGAGGATTTTTGCTCCCCCTCCGCCTCCTTCAGTTATTCCAATGCCTACAGCTCCTCCTTCCCCTCCTCCAGTTCCTTCCTCCATGTCAACCTCCAAAGTCGGCGGTCGTCTTGTTTGGCCATGCTCCTCCCCCCGTCAGAAGCTCATCCCGTCCAGCACCGTCGTCTAGTGCGTCTGAACGGTACTCCCGCTACTGAGGCCACCCCTGGGAGGGACAGAGAAACTGATGTCCCAGCTCCAACCCCCGCCTACTGGCTCCCAGAGTTCAACCTGCTGGGTCGCCCATTAACAGTGGAGGATTCCTCGAAGACGGGATAAGTGGCCGAATGCCTCGCTAGAGGGCTTGGTCTTCCCTAAGATGTGGCTGACCATGCTGGCCTTTCTCTGCCAGCTTTGTTTGACCGAGTTTATCAACTCGGTGAGGGGATAAGTTTCTTATCTGATTTCAAGTCTTGGATCTTTTTTTTATATATATTTACTCGCTTCACTATGCCCTTGTTCGTAGCATCTACAAGCCGTCACGGTTTTGCATGACCATTTCGCTAAAGTGTCTAGAGAGACCAAAAAGATCAGCAAGGCATTGACCATATCCACCAAGCACTCTAAAGATTTGGAAGACGACCTCGCCCGAAGCGTCTCGGCCATCCAGGGGCTTGAGACAAGGCTAAAGACCGTCGAGGAAGAGGCGAAGAAGACATATGAAACGAAGCAGAAGACTAAGGAGGAAGCAACTGTGGTGATGGAAGCCAACGTCGAACTTCGTGCCCTCCTGATGGTTGCTCAGGTAGAGGCCGAAATGTAGAAGAAGATCGCTGCTGACTTGGAATTTGCTCGGGCCGAACGCGATGACCAGCTCTAGCAATAGGGCTGGGATGAATGCGGTGGCCACCTCATAAAGGAAGTCCTGGGCCTTAAGACCCCCTATGATACAAACAAGGCTTAGAGCGAGTTGGTGTCCCCCTGGACTCCCCTTTGTGGAGTGAGCCTCCCACTAATGCAAATGCCGCAGCAGCCGCCGAGGAGCAACTGGCTAAAGTTGATCCTACGAACAATGAAGCACCGCCAGAACTACCTCTGCCTCGACATGGAGATATCCAGGACACCACCACCAGCCGTCATGCCTTTGTAGGTGAAGACGTTGTGGAGATACCGGATGACATCCAAGCTGAAGGGGAGATCGGCCCTAAGGTGGTTGACGGTGGCCATAGCTAGACTTCCTCTCTTTTCTTTTGTTGGATGTAGTTTGGAATTTCGGCAGTTTCGCCCATACTTGTATTGAATAAAATTTCGTATGAAGTGAAAAGTTTTGCCCATATCTGTATATGCCTTTTTATTCTCTTTTCGGCAAGCTCGATTCTCTTTTGGATGTGCATGAGAGGATGTTTATCCTGTGATTGAAACCCTAGGAGGTTTTCTAACTCCTGAGAGGATGTTCTATCCTCAGGCCGATCTGGCCTCCATCAAGGGGTTGTTCGAAACCCTAGGAGTTTTTCTAACTCCTGGGAGGATGTTCTATCCTCAGGTTGAGCTGGCCTCCTTCGAGGGATTATTTGAAACCCTTGGAGTTTTTCTAACTCCTGAGAGGATGTTCTATCTTCAGGCTGAGCTAGCCTCTGAGGGGTTATTTGAAACCCTGGGAGTTTTTCTAACTCCATAGAGGGTGCTCTATCTTCAGGCCGAACTGGCCTCCTTCGGGGGGTTGTTTGAAATCCTAGGAGTTTTTTTAACTCTCGAGAGGATGTTCTATCCTCAGGTCGATCTGGCCTCCTTTGGAGGTTATTTGAAACCCTAAGAGTTTTTTTAACTCCTGAGAGGATGCTTTATCCTCATGCCGAGCTGGCCTCCAGGGGGGTGTTTGAAACCCTGGGAATTTTTCTAATTCCTGAGAGGATGTTCTATCCTCAGGCCGAGTTGGCCTCCTTCGAGGGGTTATTTGAAACCTTTGGAGTTTTTCTAACTCTTAAGAAGATGTTCTATCCTCGGACCGAGCTGGCCTCCTTTGAGGGGTTGTTTGAAACCTCGGGAGTTTTTCTAACTCTTGAGAAGATGTTCTATTCTCAGACCGGTTTAGCCTCCTTCGAGGGGTTGTTTGAAACCCTAAAAGTTTTTCTAACTCTTGAGAAGATGTTATATCCTCAAGCTGAGCAGGCCTCCTTTGGGGGGTTGTTTGAAACCCTTGGAGTTTTTCTAACTTCTGAGAGGATGCTCTATCCTTAGGCCAAGCTGGCCTCCTTCGAGGGGTTGTTTAAAACCCTGGGAGTCTTTCTAACTCATGAGAGGATATTCTATTCTCAAGCCGAGCTAGCATATTTCGAGGGGTTGCTTGAAACTCTAAGAGTTAGCCACTTGCTTCATTTCAGATACATGAACAAAAGAAAATAAAAACAAAACTCCAGTTCATTAAATAACATTACCAAAAAGACGCCCATAGGGATCACTATAACAACGATCCTTACGATCCTTCTTTGATAGGATAAGCATAGGATGTGTACAAAACACTTAGTGATAAAAAACCTTCAGGTTGGCCGAATTCCACGGTCGAGGTACATCTTTCCCTTCTGCATCTTCTAGATAATAGGCGTTGGGGCTAACCACTGTTTTGACCTTGTACGAGCCTTCCCAATTCGGTCCCAACTTCTCTTCTCTCGGTATCTTCGTATTCCCCATTACCTTCCTTAAAACCAGATTGCCAAGATCGAACTCCCTTGGTTTTACCCTTTTGTTATACTCTGTCTCATCTCTCGCCGATAGGACCTGATTCGGAGGAGTACTTCCCCCCTCATTTCTTCAACTAAATCTAGCTCCCTGACCAAGAGCTCCCCGTTTTGCTCAGGGTTGAAATCGTCGGTCCTCATCGTTGGAAGACCGATCTCGAGTGGAATTACAGCCTCGATGCTGTAGGTCATCGAGTATGGAGTTTCTCCGGTTGACCTGCGTGGGGTCGTTCGATAAAACCACAATACGTGGGGAAGCTCGTCCACCCACTTGCCTTTTACCTTGTCTAGCCTCTTCTTGATCCTAGCCAAGATCATTTTTTTCGAAGCTTTTGCTTGCCCATTGCACTGAGGATATGCCGGGGTAGAGTTATAGAACTCTATTTTTAATTCGGCGCAGAATTCTCGAAATAATCGCCCATCAAACTGTGTACCATTGTCCGAAATGAGAGCTCATGGGATCCCAAACCTGGTGACGATGCTTCTCCATACGAACTTTTTCATGTTTGACTCCTTTATATTGGCAAGTGGCTCGGCCTCTATCCATTTGGTGAAATAATCGGTTGCCATCACCATAAACTTCTTGTTACCAACTTCTCTAGGGAATGGGCCAAGTATATCTAGTCCCCATTGTGCGAACGGCCATGGGCTACTCAACAAGTTTAACTTCCCTGCTGGCTGATGGATAAGAGGGGAAAAACGCTCGCATTTTTCGCATTTTCTCACATATTGCTGGGCATCTTTTTGCATATAAGGACACCAATACCCTTGTGAAATGGCCCTATGGGCAAGTGACCTTCCTCCCGTATGACTTCCACAGATCCCATCATGGATCTCATAGAGAAGATCATCCACCAGGGTGATGTACACACAAAAGGTACAGCCCCATGTAGGAGCAATGGTACAACTTATTAGTCTGAGAGAGCCAAAAGCGAGCTGACTTTAGTCTGACCTTATGTGCCTGCTTCCTATCGAAAGGCAAGGTACTATCCTTTAAGAACAACACAATAGGGTCCATCCATGATGGTAATTGCCTCGTTGAGAAGGATTCCCACTACTCTCCGGGCGGGTCGCATATGCTCAAATTCGGGAGGTATTCCACAATCACCATCCTCTCCCCGTTCCCAACCGTTGTCGAGGCGAGATTGCCTAAACTATCTGCGTGATTGTTATTGGCTTGGCTGATGCGCTGTATCTTGATTGTTGCAAACGTTCTCATGAGTTCCCTAGTCTTTAGGAGGTATTTGGCCGTCCGATCATCTTTGGCCTCATATTCTCCGTTTAGCTGGTTGACGATGAGTTGGTAATCGTTAAACACATCTAGCATAGAAATGCCGAGCTTCATCGCTGCTCTGAGCCCTGCTATCAATGCTTCATATTCAGCCTCATTGTTTGTAGCATTAAAGCCGAGACACAAGGACTGCTCTATCATTTGCCCGTCTGGAGAGGTAAATACCATTCTCACGCCTGAACCTCGGTTGTTGGAGGGCCCGTCTACATGCAAACTCCAGAGTCCTGCTGAACTAGTTAATGGGAAGAGCTCGGTTGCCATTGGCTCTTCGGTCCCCCTATGTGTAAATTTGGCAATGAAATCGGCTAACACTTGGGCCTTGATTGCAGTCATGGGCCAAAAGCTGACATCACGCTCCCCTAATTTCACCGCCCACTTAGTCATCCTCCCCGTTAAGTCAGCTTGTGCAAATACTACCTTTAAAGGATACTTGGTGAGCACAACAATAGCATGAGCTTGAAAATAATGCTATGGCTTTCGTGATGCTATCACTAATGCGTAAGCGAGCTTCTCCAGTGGTAAGTATCTTGTTTCTGACCCTGAAAGTGTATGACCAACATAATATATGGACATTTGTTGTTTTTCCTCCTCTCTAACCAACACTGCGCTCACGGCATGTGAAGATACTGCTAGGTAGAGATACAACACTTCTCCCTCTTTAGGGGTAGAGAGTAGAGGTGAGGAAGCTAAATAGGCTTTCAACTCTTGTAGCGCTTTCTCGCATTCCGTAGTCTATAAGAATTTCTCTCTTTTCTTTAAAGTCAAAAAGAAGGGTCGACACTTGTTAGGGGCTCGGCTTATAAATCTATTTAGGGCCACCATCATCCCTGTTAATTTTTGTACCTCCTTGACGGTGCTCGGCCTTTGGACTCCTAGGATGGCCGTAATCTGGTTCAGACTGGCTTTGATCCCTCAGTTGGTGACTAAGAAATCGAGAAATTTCCCCGAACCGACTCTGAATGCACACTTAGCCGCGTTTAGGCGTAAACAATGGGTTTTAAGGATGTCAAAGATACCTTGGAGGTCGGCCAAATGATCCTCCTTTATCCTGAATTTCACTACCATATCATCTATATAGGCTTCCATCATTTTTCCTAAAACTTTAGCAAACATCTTCGTAATCATCCGTTGAAAAGTTGCCCCAGCATTCTTGAGACCGAACGACATGACCTTGTAACAATAGGTACCTCGTGGGGTAATGAATGACGTCTTCTCTTGATCGTGAAAACTCATGGTGATCAGGTGGTAACCCCGATATGCGTCTAAAAAGCTCATGCATCGATGTCACGCTGTTGAATCCATGAGCTGATCAATTTTTGGGAGAGAAAAACTATCCTTTTGGTAGGCTTTGTTCAGGTTTGTAAAATCCATGCATACTCTCTATTTCTCGCATTTCTTTTTGACTACCACCGTGTTGGATAGCCATTCTGGATATCGAACTTCTCTTATCGCCCTTGCTTCTAGTAAGTTCTTGACTTCCTCGGCTACTACCTCAACATGATGTGGTGCCAAGCGCATCCCCTTCTGTTTCACGGGCTTGGAGGTGGGATTGACATTCAATGCATGGGAGATGTAAGTAGGATCTACACTTGGCATTTCATATGGGGTTCACGCGAATACCTCTAAGTTCCGTTGCAACAAATGGTGCAACTCTTCCTTCTCATGCTCGGTCAAGGCTGAACCGATTAAAAAAAATTTCTCTTCATCATTAGCGTTGACTCTAATCGTCTCGAGCTCCTTTATGACCTTATTACGGGCCGCCCTCCCCACATCCTCTAGAGCGGGAACATCAGTTTCCTCCATGTTCTTCACTTTGTCGCCTTGCTCGTTGGTCCTCAAGGCTGCCACGAAATAATGCTTGGATGTGGTCTAATCTCCATATATTACCTCAACCCCTTCCACCATGGGAAACTTTAACATCTGATGATAGGTAGATGGAACGGTCTTTAATTCATGTAACCATGTGCGGCCCATGATGGCATTATAGGCTGAAGGCGCATCTACTACCAAAAAGTTTACCGCAAGCTCGGTCGTTCCAACTTTGACTGGTACGGTGACCATTTCTATAGGCAAAATCAGTTGGGAATTGAACCCAACGAGCGGCATAGGAGACAAAAGTAGATATCGATCCCAAAGATCGAGCTTTGTAAAGAGGTCATAGAACATTATCTCGACATAGTTGCCTTGATCTACCAGCATCCGCTTTACTTTAAAATCCAAAAGGCTAAGGGATATCACCAAGGCGTCATTATGTGGGTGCTGGACCAGTTCCAAATCCTCTTTTGAGAACGAAATATGTCCCTCACCTTTGTCCGATCTCGGCCTTTTGCTCGTTAGCACCTGTATCTTCATTACTTCGGCGATATGCCCCAATCTCTTCATCTGTCCTCGGATGGAATGCTTCTGTTTTGCCCCAGCCGTTTTGTGAATTACATTAATGACTCCGTGAGTCACCGGTCTATATGAGGAATTGGCTCTTGCATTAACGGGGGACTTTTGTCTATATGTCCCCTCTAAAAATTCTTTCAGATGCCCTTGTTGCACTAGATCCTCTAGATACTTCTTAAAGGATGGATAATCCTCCGTCTTGTGACTCTGCTCCCGGTGATAGGAGCACCTCCACCTGATGCCCCTTTCTATTGCTGATTGGACAACCGAGTCGGGCAATCTTTTAGGCCACTGAAAATAGGGTCTGTCCTTGATTTGGGGTAAGATTTTGTGAATCGACACTTTGAATACTACATTCACGGTTGTCCTGGAATCAATTCCCAACCTAATCGGCGCCTCCGATGGCGCAGCCCTTAGCCTTTTGCTTATTGACACTGGACTCGGCCTCCTCGCCTTTACTGGGTTGCGTCATTTTACTCGCTCTAGGCTCAATCTTCTCTCCCTGGGTTTTGTTTCAGTCTATACTCTTTTTCCATCTTCCTTCACCCTTATATACTGCTCCACTTGACCCATTAACGCCGAAATGCCATGTGGTGATTTTTTGATGAGGGACGTTCTCAGCTTCCCACCATGCTGGAGCCCGTGTTTAAATGAGGTAACGGCTAATTTCTCGTTGCAATTTTCGATGTCATTGTATACTTTCTAATATTTTCTTATGTAATCCCGCAATGACTCCTTCTTTTCCCTCCGTAACGCCACGAGTGATTCTATCTCTTTTGGAATTTTAGTATTTGTAATGAATCTCGCTTCGAATTCCTTTAACAGGTCCTTCCAGCTTGCTATGGATCGGGGTGGGAGATGGTCAAACCATCGTAAACCAGTCTCACCTAAGCTGGATGGGAATACCTTACACATAAGGGCATCATTTTCGCTCCATAACGTCATCATCTGCCGGTAATGGCTAATATGAGTATGCGGGTTAGTTTGTCCATTATACGATTTGAACCTCGGGGGAGAGAAACTGTGAGGTGGATCGATTTGATCTATTCGTTCAGAGAAAAGCGAGGTGGCTGACCCCTCCTATACCTTGCTTGGTTCAACCGTAGTATAGTTTGCTGATACTACCTCTTTGCACCCTTAAGGTGAATCTTTAATTTGTTTGGACTTCTTAGGAGTATAGCTACCTCCCTCTATACTCGATTTTGTTCCTTACTTTGCAAACTCCTTGAGAATCTGACCCAATCCTTGGCTGACCGCTTCTCTTCCTTTACCTCTTGGTCTGGAGACCTTTAGTTCCCCAAAGTGTGAACTTCCCAGTGGAGTCTACTAACCCTGACCTTGGCTCTTCAAAGCTGTGCGGAGCCTCAGGATTTCTTGCCCTATAGAGCGAAGCGCAGAGTCATTGGCCAAATCTTGCTCTAGATCTCTGACCGTTCCATAAAGGGGACTTTTTTCTTCTCTTCTTTGGTTTCCACGCTCTTCTATCGTGCATAGAGTAGCGTCCGCATCAAGGACAATGGGAACTTTTGAGGGTGTCGCCATTGACAGTTTCACCTAAAGAACTAGGTTCTCACAGACGGCGCCAAATGTACGGGGAAGACCCATAAATTAGATTTGTTTGATTGATTAAACTCAGCCTGGTCGAACCCGTCGATGTATCAATACCTACAAAAGTAAACACATGGTGAACTGGCCGGCAGCCAACTGCCGAAAGCCTCTCCGATGCGAAAATTAGAGGTTTTAAGATAAGCTCAACAAATGAAAAGGAATTGGCAAAATGTGTTTTTTACCCCGGTCTTTCTCCTTCTTTCTTTTCTTCTTAAATAGACGGTTTATCCTTCTTCTCTCTCTTCAACCATCATCATTCTCTGACTTGTACCCTCTGTAACTCTGACTTATCCTCTGTCACATGTCCTCATCATTTCGCCGTTATCCTTACACTGACATCCTGCGAACTTCAGTTATAGCGTATTAAATGAACCGAGCTCGGCCTGTCCTTGTGGCCGAGCTCTCAATTGTACTGCATGCCCCGAGGAGGCGACACATTTAATAGTCTGACATACACCTCTCCGATCTCATTTAATGCTATCCTATTTTGGTCTAATCACATTAAAATACTCTGACACAGCATTTAATGAAATCCCCATACTTGGTATCGGCCCCTCGCGGTTCGGCCCTGGATTGAGCTCCTTTTGTTTGGGCCTAGGCCTCATCACAACCCGATTGGGCTAAATTCTCCCCATTCCCTTTCAATATTTATGCAAAATATAATTATAGAAAAAAACAAATATTAATTTGAGATTCTTGTAAAAATTATATATATTCAGATTTAATTATTTTTTTTCATCAAAAGAATGATTGTAAAAAAAATATTTCTTATTATATTTATTGTAATATTTTAAATATTTTTATTAATCTCTTCTACGATAATTACTTATGGAACATGTGAATTAAGTGAATTAGGTGATATTTGAGTGGAGTAGTTTGAATCATATCTGTAGTGAGTACATTGATATTTAAGGTGGTTAAATCTATGTCTGGCGTGTGTGTATATATATATATATATATATTTAAAATAATGATTATATAATATATTTTATACGGTTCGATTCTAAATCGAGATCGTGAGACTAAAACTGAGAACCGAACCATATTATGCGATTTTTTTTTGTGTGTGAATCAAATCCAGGACTGGTTAACTAAAAAATTCGAACCAAAGCATTGATAAAGAAATACTCAAAGATCATTGCTAAGTAGGGGTGTAATTTTGGCCCGAGACCCAGTATTTCGTGGGACGAGTCTGGCCCGAGCTCAAACATAGAATTTTCGGTCCTAAGCCTACCTCTCGAAACCCGTGGACCGGCTCGGCCTGTTGGCCAGCTGTTTTACAAATTAATATATTATTAATTTATTTATTATAAATTTATAATAAATAATAAATTAATAATACATTATAAACTTATAAACTTATAATGATATAAACTATAAACTTGTAAATTAATAATAAACTTATAGTAAGTAAACTATTAAACTTATAATAAATTAATAATATAAAGTTATAAACTATAAA
>JAOTRH010000024.1:21834846-21869009 GCA_034768845.1 Heliamphora exappendiculata
TTTCATTCTCTGTAATTTCAGATTATTGTAAATTGTTGAAAGTTTAATAAAGATGTATTTTCTGGATCCCCGAGCATATATTTTATTTCGGCATTGGATATTCTCCCAACAGTACGTTGGTAAAAGTGATGAAAACTGTATCTTATTTGACACTCTTGCCGACCAAACACAAATGTTGTGTGGTGAAAACAAGTTTTTCCATTTCATTTTTATTAGTTTTCCGACAAACAGAATGCGTTGCCAAAAGGTAAGTTATAGTGACGTGTAAAGAATGTCGGCAAATTTATATTTTTTAAAATTAATAAATTTAATTTAAAATGTCAAATACTTTTCTTTAACCCATTAAAACCTCTTTTCCATTCAAATTCATTTATAAAACATGTAAATAAATTCGTAAATCACATACATTCTAATCAAATCAATTCCAAAAACTATTCAAATATATTAAAAAAATAATTATCAATACTCAACATTCAACAAGTGACAAAATCTCAAATGTATCCTTGTCCAAAAACTAATTATCCTCTCAAATGTATTCAAAAATCTACTAAATCCGAATATCCAACAAGCTACATCACGAAGAAATAGAAAAATAAAAGAAAAAGGCAATACTCGAACTGAATATCTCCATATCAATCGACCTGTAAACAAAATGAGCATCTTATCAATCAATTAGCTTCAAATATAATATAATTTTACATAGATCAAACTTAATGAATTAATCAATGTTAACCCAAGTTACATCCACCTGTATTCTAATCATGAGAAGTCGCATCTGGTGCTCCATTATCAGTCTTTAGAACTAAATCCAGAATGCTAGCTAGATTAATCCCTGATTTTATAGCCAACATATGTAGAATACCTTGAAATGTAGTTAAAGCCTTTAGCCTACTCAGCTACCTCTTGTCGCAGAATAATCACCTCAGGATAAGGTGCTTGATGTTGTGTAAAAAAATGAAATAATGCTCTTGCGTATCCCATATCCCTTCATGTAGCCAGATCTCTTCCCCAAAACATTGATTGCAATTTGTTCCTCATATAGCGAATTCGTAACACTAGACAGTGACTGCTCAGATATATTTGAAACCAATGTGACTTGTACAAATATAAACCAATTACATATATAAAAAAATGTTATAAGCCAATTACATATGTAAAAAATTACATTTTATAATTTGTCAAAATTGAAATATGTATATGTACATGTTGTTCTTGAGTTTTGTCATTTATCCACACTCCTCTGTGTTGATGACATTTATGAATTTCCTTGAATCTATCTATAATAGACTGCGGTGTGTCATTGTTTCTCTTGATCTATTATTTCATTATATTTTTTAATAAAAATATAACTAAATATTCATAATTTAGTAAACTTAGAATTTTTAAATCCAAACTTACGACGATAGATGCTCGTGATGCAAACGACCTAGAGCCGCTGGTATGATTATAGAGCAAACATGCTCTAGCTTTCTTCCCTCTTTCGGACTTCTCCTGCAAAAAGAAAAATCCATCATCAATAAATCACATATATTTACAAGAAAATTAACTGAACATATAATTAGTAATGTATACATCAATAAAGGGTACCTTCCACTTTTTTCTTTTCCACACATTTTCGATCATCCATATCCAATCATCCAGTTTGCAAGGATATAATGTGTTGTACTTTCGATGTCAGACACACCCTCCTCCTTTAGGTCAGGATAATGTTTGTACAACTTGCTTTATCATTTTTTGTACAAACCTTGGCACTTATGATCAATGATATCCCTAATCTTCATATCATTTTTATAGTCACCAAGGTTAAAAGTTTGCTGCATTTGGAAATAAATAAATTAAATTTCAAAATAATTAGGAATATTATTAAGATGAACAGTATTGACTATGCATAACATATTAATTAAAATTATCCCAACTCTAAACACGATGGACTCTCTAACACCAAAATTAATTTCTACCCAACCAATGTCTCAAACTAGTGCATGATCTCGAATATGTTCTCCGAGAGCAGATGCCATTGAAGGTGCAGAATCCCCGTTTATTGCCTTGTTCGCACGATTAATATCCATGGGGATAGGATGACCAATTTGTTTCCTAATCTTGTCAATGTTCTTCCCCAGGGTTGGCCCACGACCATGCCTCTTGCCCCTGATCGAGGTTGATGCTGTTAAGACCAGTTTGTTTATACGAAAGTTAATTAGAAAAAAAGCATATCATAGAGATATCAACCAGACTACTAAAACAAAAATTCAAGATTTTGCACAATCATCCTCAAAGTACATAGGTTCTGGAGTTTACCAACTTGTGAGCTTTTTTTTTGTACAGAATATGGCGCAAAAAAATCCAGAAACAAAAAAAAAAAGCAAAACACTGCAGCTCATACACAATATAAATAGATATAAAAGAAGTTTATACCAACAAAACAATCAAATAAGAAGCTAAAAAGTTAACGGATAGGCGAAGTAACATTACTTGATTGCATATTTGCATTCTCATCTAGGGAAAGATGAGAAAATTGCAGCTTAACATTAAGATATAAGCCCCTAGACATAAGAGGCAGCTTAGCATTACTTGATTGCATTCTCATCTAGGGAAAGATATTAAACAAAGTATACGTGCAGCTAGGTGATAAATTGTGCAGGAAACAAATAAAAAAATTGGTATAACATTGTGCATGAAACATATCATCTCGGCCATTGAGCAAAAAGTGCATTGAGCAAAAAGTAAGCCATTCTTTTACAATGCAAGTCTCGACAATTGAACCTTCTGGACGTGCTCTATTAGTGACAAATTTAAACCCTTTCAAAGTCGCAAAAAACCTCCATCCAATTATAGTGTCATCATTATCAAATACATATGCAAAATAATACTACCAAGAAACAACTAATTCGCACTATGATAGTAATAACTACCTTTCAATCAAGTACATCCACCGATATTGAACCAGTCCAGCAAGCATGCATGGCCTCTCGCGGTAACTGAACAGCTAGATAAACCATCACATCAAAAAAAGCCAGAGGAAAGATCCTCTCCCGCTTGCAAAGTATGAGTACTATTCATTCTTCCAGCTTTTCCAAACCATTCTGTTTTAGTGCCTTCAAGCAAAGTTCCATGAAGAAACTACCAAACTCAAATAACATAGTATAAATCTCCTTGGTCACAAATCCTCGCATGCCAATCGGAATAAGACGCTAAAGAAAGACATGACAGTCGTGGCTTTTCATACCTGATAACTTATCATTTTTTGAGGTCACACACCTTTGAGATGTTTGCAGCATATAGCCATCTGGGTAACTAATCAACTTTAAGAATTCACGAAAACTATATATTTGTTGTGGATCTAAAGTGTAGATTGCCTAAGGCTTCACAATGGATTCATTGTCATTCGTTTGCAGATGAAATTCAGGTCTTTTGCCCATTTGTTTTAAATCATCACGCGCTTTGTATGTGTCCTTATTCTTCCCGTCTATAGCTAACATCATCCCATACAAGTTTTCACATGTATTTTTCTCGATGTGCATGATATCAAGATTATGTCGAAACTTCAATATCTTCCAGTATGGTAGCTCCCACAAAATGTTTTTCTTTATCCAATTCAATTCTTAAGAGACACGAGGTCGTTTTTTGTTGGTAGAATCCTTCCCAAACTTGATTACCCATACCTTATCCAACTAAGCTACTATCTTTTCCACTAATAGCTCCAAGGAATTTTTTTGAAGGTTTGATAGTTTTTCAAACCTTCGTGATAACGGATTATCATTGCAAGGAGGACAAGTCAAATAACTTTTTAATCTCTACCCGGACAAGTCACCATATGTCGGGAAGTTATTTATGATCCATATTACAGCAGCATGCATACGAAAAGACTGTTCATTAGAGGCATCATAAGTCATAACACCATTCTCCCACAACTCCTTCAACTCTTCAACTAAGGGCCTCATATAGACATCAATGTTAGTTCCCGGTTGATTCGGTCCAGGAATAAGCAAATACATCATAAAAATGGGTTTTTCATGCATCTCCATGCATATGGCAAGTTATATGGCATTAGTATGACACGCCACATACCATATGAAGTGCTCATGTTCCCGAACGGGTTAAACCCATCGGTGGCTAGGCCTAGCCAAACATTTCGAGTTTCATGTGTAAACTCTAGATAATGTAAATCAAATTTCTTCCACTCCTCAGAGTGAGCTGGATGTCTTCCTAACCCATCATCCACACACTTGTCACTGTCCCATCTCATGTCTTTAGCCGTTTTTCTAGACATATACAATCTTCGCAACCTCGTTATCAATGGAAAGTAATGCAATATCTTCTTAGGAATCTTCTTACCCTTGCCATCATTTACCTTGTACCTAGATGCCTGACGTGTGGGACATTTCTCCAGGTGAGCATTCTCTTTCTAGAATAGTACACAATCATATTGTTTTTACATGCATCTATGAGCTCGTATCCCAAACCCAAGTCACGTAGTAACTTCTTGGCCTCATAAATTGACCTTAGGACCATGTGACCTTCTGGTAAGAACCGTCTTAGTGTCTCCAAAACTTTATCAAAAGATTTATTGCTCCACCCATACTCTACTTTCACCTGTAACATTTGAATGGCAAACGATAATAGAGTATATGAGGTTTTACAGCCCGGGTACAAGCCATGTTGGGTGGCCTCTAATAATTTCTCAAGGTTTTGCACATCCTCCCTCTCTAGGTTATACTATAAGAAAAAATACTTTCGGCGACTACAATTTTGGTTGAGAAATGTCATTATTTAGTCACCAAAAACTTTTACCGACTAAATATTGCCAATTTAGTCGCCAAAAGCTTGTCGACAAAAGTGTATTTTTTTGTAGTGAACCTCCATATAAATCCCCCTATGATGGTCCTCTAGTAAGTCATCATATTCATTCTTGTCGTGATCGTATTCATCTTCAGTTTCATCTAACTCATCGAGTTGTGGTAGTTTCCCGTGTTGCAACCAAGGATTATAGGATATCATAATCCCATTTATGAATAGATGAGCTTTCACAATATCATACTCATGTTTATAAAAGTTACGACAGTTGATACAAGGGCACTTAATTTTCATAGACTCATCTAAATGTACATTTGCAAAATCAATAAACGAGTTCACTCCACCTATATATATACTATTGATTGAATCTGTTAAAAAGAAATATCCAACTGCTGTCCATATATGAGTGTACAAATTACATTAGAAACAATATCATACTCATGTTTATAAAAGTTACGACAATTGATACAAGGGCACTTAATTTTCATAGATTCGTCTAAATGTGCCTTTGCAAAATCAATAAACGAGTTCACTCCACCTATATATATACTATTGATTGAATTTGTTAAAAAGAAATATCCAACTGCTGTCCATATATGAGTGTACAAATTACATTAGAAACAATATCATACTCATGTTTATAAAAGTTACGACAATTGATACAAGGGCACTTAATTTTCATAGATTCGTCTAAATGTGCCTTTGCAAAATCAATAAACGAGTTCACTCCACCTATATATATACTATTGATTGAATTTGTTAAAAAGAAATATCCAACTGCTGTCCATATATGAGTGTACAAATTACATTAGAATACCACAATAAAAAATCAATTCCATAGAGACTCTATATATATGAACTAAATAATAGAATTACATGTGCCTAAAGATACGTTAAGATACTTCTGAACACATCCATACCAAAGATAAAAGATTATTTCCAAATGAGGTGCTCAAAACAAAGCTATTGTACTCAAATATACGAATATTAAGTATTTAATAGGATGAAGAAAGGAAAATTGAATGGGCAAATTAATTAGAAATAATTAAGTCACTTGAAAGTTGGCAATTCCAAACTATAATTAGTGTCTAACATGTTTTAGAAACTAAACACGTTGACATTAAGTTTGGGAAAAGTTGTTATTTTTCAAACAAGAAGATATAATAAATTTGAATCCCACATAAGGAAAATACGCACAACTAACAGAACGCCAGATTCTAATCCATTCCATGAAGAAAGAAAAATGAGAAACTAGAGGAATAGAGCTCTGGTTGCCCTAACATCAAGCAATATACTGCAAAGTTAATTTAGTGAATATATTTTATGCCACTCCACTCTTCTCATATTCCACTCCACCGCCAATGTTTAAATGCAGTTAAATGAGAATACTTTAAAAATCCGAGATAGTTTGAAACATCAAATCCATCAAATAAGCACAATATATGTAGTAAACTCTAATTAGGATCTGTTTATAATGACACAACCAACCAAACAACCTTAGTTGACTATGATGTTCTCAAGCACTGGATACAGAGTTAAGGCAAAAAACTACACATACAACAAAAACATATAAGAAAAGACCAAAAGATATATACATTTATACACATACATAACTTACGAGCAGCTGGAACATCATACAACTAACACATAGCGAGGATTTCCATTTAAGAACAAGTAAAATGTACAATCAATGAAATGTACAGACGTTATAAAACAAAAATAACAAAGAAAATTAGTTTAAACGTAACTTCGGCAACGTCCTACAAACTGGAAATTTGATCAGAACCCACGTCCAACCCAATAGTGGAGGAGCTCTTGAAATGGAATGCAAATGATTCATCCAACTCAAAAGCCGCTTGAACCCTAAGCTGTGTCCCCTGTTGTCCAACAAATACAGCTGCAACACTAGCTGCGCCCACACCTTTTCAATTATGTACTCCAACATAATTTAATCCCAATAAAAAATGTTTATATTTCAACAATTAATCTAAACTAAATTCCAAATTAATGGGTTAAAGTCGAAGGTCAAGGGTCGAGGCTAGGGGGCCAAGAGGTTTGGGGCCGAGGAATGGTGCCCAAGGTCCAGGGTCCGAAGTCGAGGTTTAGAAGTCGAAGGTTAAGGTCCAAGGTTTAGGGGTTGACAGTCAAGGGGTCCAAGAATCTGGGTTTGGGATCAAGATTCGAGGTTGAGGGTTCAAGGTTCGTGGTTTGGGTCTAGGTTGAAGTCGAGGGTGGGGTTTGAGCTTCGAGGATCAGGGTTGGCGGCCAAGGGTCAAGGACGAGGTCGAGGGTCAAGGGTCTCGACAAGTGGTGGTACTTGAGGTGCATGGGAGGGGTAGTTTATGAAATATAATATTTTCGTAATTAAAATAAGTAGAGAGAAATTTGAGTATTTTGTTCTCAATAAAAAAAATAGATAGAAATAGATTGATCATTTCTTGTCTTTTCTAATAGAATGACCATTTTCATAAAATTGTGAATGACGATTCCATTAAGAATGGACATCCTGTTATTTTTTGTTGAACCAAACAGCGAAATGAATATTTCAATAGAATGGCAATTCCATTATAAGATTCATTCTATTAAATGAAACGTAGCCTATGGGTTAATTAGTAATTGCATATATATATATATATATATATATATGTGTGTGTGTGTGTGTGTGCGCGCGCGTGTGTCATTTGTAATATTTCTTGTCAAATCTTTATTTGAATTGTCATGTTTTGTTGCATCGATTTGGAAAAAAATTTAGTGGCTATAAATGGCTCTTTTTTGGTGTAATGTCCAAAGTGCAAGGTTATGATTCAGTTATGATTTAAACCCATATGAACATATTTCCTGTTGACGATTTTTGTAAAGATATAGTAGTTCCACAATCACAATCATAGTACGAGGAGTTAGGATTTGGAGGGTGTTAATAGACTTGCAACCAACTCTAATATTTAAATGTTTTTTTTTTTCCTTTTGGGATTATGAATGGTAAATGAACTTAAATAACGCGACAGGCCTGTCCTATAATCCATACAACTTAAATATAAATTTCGACTAAAAACTGAAAACTTCATACAATTAGTTAATTGAAAAGATTAAAAAGGAAGGTATGAGCTATATAAGATGACTTCAAAATTCGAGATAAAAGCCTGAAAGAAAAGTTCAGAGATGGAAAAAAAAGGAAGAGAGAGAGAGAGAGAGAGAGAGAGAGAGAGGGGATGGTGTTAGCTATAGGTAGTAGTTGTAGATAGCTAGCTAGACCGAACGAAGATGACCTTGCGCCATTAAAGATGCAATGCAATCATCGAACATCTCTTCAATAGACTTGAACTTGAATCCTAGGCTCCGTAACTTAGAGGTGTTCAACTCATACTGTGATGACCTATCAACTACCTCGAACCTGAAATTGCATGCCCACACGTTAGAAATCAGTTCATCTACATACAATTAATTTATTTTCATGAGCTCTATTAATTGTTTGTTTTTAACTATATCAATTCATTATAGTACCAACCTCTGGGGGATGGGTAACATTGGATAACGGGATGACAACATGAAGACAAGGTCATTGTTGTCGAGGACAACCGAGCTGCAAAGGTAGCGTCCATGGGCATTTTTGTGCTCATAAACTAGGATGTGGCAAAGTGCTACATCGTCAATGTGCACATATCCCATCCTTCCATGCCACTTAAATTTCTCCCTCTTTCCTATATATATCAGGGTTGCAAGTAAAATCAAAAACCAAAACTGCATGTAGTCAATTAATTAATTAATAAGATACATCAAGAAAAGAACAAGAAGGTACCATATAGCTTGCACACTCTAATTTCTGAAAGTGAAGTAGTTCCCAATGACAAATTAAGTTAATAATGGATAATAGTATATACTACACCTTGAAGCAAGCCGAGGATATCTAATGCAGTAGTACATAAATCAGGTGACAAACTAGGTCCCACAACAAACGAGGGGAGAACGGTCACTAGATCGATCTTGTTATCCTTGCAAAACTCCCACGCAGCTTTCTCAGCTAGGGTTTTTGATAATGCATACCAAAGCTTTCATATCAAAAATCAACCATGAGAAGAAGAAGAAGAAGAAGAAGAAGAAGAAGAAAAGAAAAGAAAAGAAATAAAAGAGAAGTTCAGAACTAGTGTAATCTGATAGATAGGTAGGATATTATGTAACCTGCAAACTTTCGCAAAATCCCACAGAGCTCCAACATGACTCGTCCAAAGATGCATGATGGTCAAAATCATCCCTTGCTCTTACTGTGGAAGAAGATGAGGTGAGAACTACACGCTTCAGTGAAGGGTTCTTCTTACAAGAACGTAGGATATTCAACGTGCCCTCAATTGCAGGAGTCAAGATTTCAGCCTAATTGCAGTTCAAATACATATATATCTTATCTTCACCATATGTACATGAAATTGAAGATGCATTTAATAACTTTGTTGTGCTATATATGTGCATAAACAACTAATTACCAACCCAACTATAGATAGATACAAAGGCTAAGAGCCTAAGAGTCTACTGGCATTAATAAAACTCTTACCAGTAAGAATCTTAGCTCTTATATTTACCTGTAGTTAGATCGATGATGATTATATGTGCAAATAATATTTTCGTTAATAATTTGGTGTAATAATGCATGAATGCAAAATAGATTACTGACATGCTTTTCCAGCACAGTACTAGAAGAGCTAGCTAGCATTGATAATTATTGTATGCCTGATTGATCAACAAATTAATAAAGAAATGTAATTAAAAAAAAAAAACACGCCTTTGGATCGGATGTGGGTTGGCCCAAGACAGGTGAAGCGATGTGGAAGACACCTTCACACCCCATGATTGCGTCCTCAAAGCTGCCCTCCTCCATTAGATCAGCCCTCACCAAGCGAAGCCTGTCCTCCGCTCCTTCCAGCCTCAACAGATGCGCCAATTTCATGTCATTTCCTACCATATATAGGTGGGAGAAATCAAGGCTAATTAATTAATTCAATAAGATATATACTGGTGCTGTAGTACACAAGACAATGCATAAAATAATGCGCGAGTCTATAGTTGTATTATATTAGTAAATAGAATAAATTTAGCAATAATACTATAAATTCATAAGCAAAACTCAAAAAAATACTTAAAAAGTAATTTGAATTGTTAAAATTCATTGAAGTGTGTTCCACATCCTATTAAATATAAATTTTAACTATTCAAATTACTTTTTAAGTATTTATATATATATATATGCATGTAGTGAATATATAATATTTTATGCGTGGTACATAGCATTATTGTCACTTAATTGCATACGATTGATTGAGAAAGAGAGGGAGAGGGAGAGAGAAACATAGATACCAGGGTCCCTGACTGTTCCAGTGACATGATACCCAGAGAATAGGAGTCGCTTGATCAACCAAGAAGCAAGAAAACCAGATGCACCTGTCACGCAAACTCTGCCTTTGGATTTGAACTCCTGATCATCCGTATCTCCCATGCTCAATTATTACTCCAACACTCCTACTTTCAGACCCAATTCCGCCCTATAATTAAGCCACACGCATGCACCCGCCAAACACTGAACTCTATTTATATACACACACACAAAACACACACAAATGATCACCGTGAACCTGGTACATCTACTTGGTATTAATTTGGTTGGTGGTAGGATGTGAAGAAGGTAAGTCATCTCATGCATGCTTGTGGGCTGTTGTTATAAGGTTAGAATTAGGCAGTCCAACCAAAGATCAAATATGCTTACCTACAGTTGAGGTTGATTTAGCAATTCAGTACGAAGAGGCACAATTCCAATCACAATGAGAAATTTTTTTTTTACAATTAAGCATATATACATTATTTAAATACTTATAGTAAGAATATAAATTTATAACAATTTTTCATAAAATTGTCTAAAATTTAGGGGTATCATGTAATTTTGTAGAGCACAAATACAACAATAAATGTGTACGAGTGCGTGTGTGTTTATAAAGGTATTAGAAGCATTTTTACATTTTTAGTGGGTGCACAAATATAATTATGAAAGATTTTTTTTAAATAATAATAATACTTAAATGTATTTTTATTTTAAGCTCAGGTTTAATTTGTTTGGACTTTGGATTAGGATGGTTCAGTGCAACTGAAACAAGTACTCATATTCAATCTGCGACAAAATTGAACACAAATTATCCATGTGATACCTAGCTAATATTTCTTGACCCAAAAAAAGTAGGGCTTTAATATTTATTATGTTCACTATATCTACTAATTAGTTTCTCTCTTACCGTTTTGTTTCACCACTTCTTTATATACTTATGATTGACTCTCTGTTTGGAAGTATTCAATAAACCATTATTTATCCTCCTCTCCCTATCAACTTCTACCTTGTATTCTTCCAGTCAAAATAGGGTAATAATGTGATCTCGTGAACGTAGGCACGTTTTATCAAAACTACGTAAATTTTGTGTTTGTGTGTAATTGTTTCTCATTCTGTCTTTTTTGCTTGTATTCCGTAATTTATGAGTTCTTCATCGATCGTAAACGTGAATTAGTGATCGCGTTTTAATTTCCTACACTACTTCATACTAGTATTTTGGTATCAACAACTTGTTCTCGTTAATTTATTCTTATGATAACCTCATTTTGATTTTTAGAGAAAGCTTATTCTTTTGATAAATTCTTATTTCTGCACCCAGTATCACTAAATAAGGATGAACAAAACTACATGAAACGACAATATAAATCAACAATTAACCAACGACAGTGAACACTAATGGACTGTGGTTGGAAATTTCCTCAGAAAAATGCACATCAAGACGTTGCTTTGAAAGAAAGGAAAACTTCAATTTTTTAATAAAAAAATTCCACAAATCTCCGAATGGATAACGGCAACACAAATAACATAAAAAGTAAGAACTGTTTTCATATACGTGATACAACAGATATATCTATATACATATTCACTGTATAAAGGGTAAAATATCAACTTTTATATTATAATTTAAAAAGTAAATTACACTGACAATCTCTCAAATTTTAAAAAAAAAAAAAATACACTCCTTTTGATTTTTAAAATAATACTAACGTTTCTTTTAATTTAATTTTTACATTAAAATAATTTAATTATTAAATTTTCGTTAATATTTAACAAAATTTATCAAAATTATTCTAAAATCAGCCGTGAAAACCACCGCCACCAATGGTGGTTTTAGTGGTGAGAGAGGATAGAGAGAGAGAGAGAGGAAGCTCCGCCGCGACGCCAAACTAAGAAGAAGAAACAGAGGAATTGCGACGCCGCCGCGAACAGCCCAGCCATGACAAGCAGCGACACCGCGACCACCGGCGACGTCGCGACCACTGGCGGCCACCACCGCTGCTCTCTCTCTCTCTCCTCTCTCTCTCTCTCTCTCTCGATACACCCCTCCTCCCTCGATTTTTCTCTCTCAACTTCAAGCCACGAAGGCCACCACGAGGCCACAACTTCTACCCGCTGACACCACCGGAGACCCTCCCTTCTCTCCTCTCCCTCTTTCCCGGTCTGTCTCGCTCTCTCTGCTCATCCATCTCTGTCGTTGCATGCATCCCTCTCTCTCTCTCTCTCTTTAACTCTCTCTCCCTCTCTACTCACCACTTCTACCCGTCGCCGGTGGTCGCGGCGTCGTCGCTGGTCGTGGCTCGGCTAGTCGTGGCGGCGTCGCACTTCCTCTGTTTCTTCTTCTTGATTTGGCGTCACGACAGAGCTTCCCCTCTCTCTGCTCTCTCTCCTCTCTGCCATCTCTCTCTCTGCACTCTGCCCCCTCTCTCTCTCTCTCTCTCTCTCTCTCTCTCTCACCTTAATTAATTTTTGTATTAATTAAATTAATACAAAAATTAATTTAAATGAAAAGTTTGTGATTTCAAAAATTATTTAGAGTATATTTATTTTTATTAAAAATTTTAAAAGAAATCAGTGTAATTACTCTAATTTAAAATTAAAACTTATTAGAATATTAATATATGTTGGAAAACAATGATTTTAAATATATTTTTTTTACGTGAATGTGAATTAATTGAAGATGGTAATTAATAATTACTATTTTAGAGAATGTCTTTTGGTAGCACTTATTCGGTTGGAATAAGTCTGCATCCCTTTATTGGTGGCTATTCTGATCAATAGTCACAAGTTATTTTGTATGTTTCGAAATTTTCTTTTATTTTAGGAACAAAGAGTTTACATAATATGTTACATACATAGTGGCAAAATCCGTTAAAAAAAAGTACAAAACATGATTTGGTTCGTCAGACCCACTAATTGTAGTATTTTTTCTGTGAAATTTAAATTATTATATCTTGTGAGATAAAAGTTCGTAAAACTGTAAATATCGTAGCGGAGAAGAATCTATTTTAAGATTGTTGAAATAAAAAGTATATTTTTTGATATTTATTTTAATATAAATCAAAATAAATATAAAAAAGTATATTATTTGTTTTCAATAATATCAACAAAACACCCCAAAATAGGACCAATTCTTAATTTACACTGACTAAACTAATATTATACGTATCGCGTAAAAACAAACACTGGAATAGTATGCATACAGATGTTTTAAGTTGGTGAACTCTCTCTCTCTCTCACTCAGACAAATATATATATATTATATATATATTTGTTTCTAAACACTCCCACCGGGTTTAATTGAGCATTTATTTGTGAAGTGATTAGAAAATGTCCACCAATGGTAAACAAGATCATCCAAAGTTCAAAAGCTAGTTGTCATTTCCATCACTGTTTTTTTTGTTTTTCGTTATTTAACGCTTCAAATTAAATTGCATACCAAATTGGTTCCAATGCATCTAAGATCCCAAAATAATTGAGACAGCCTAAATTGAACATGATGTTTCATGTAGTGGGGCACAATAACATTACTTTTGTTTTGTAGTACTAGTGCTTTATGCATATTGCGAATTGGTAATTAGTGGGAAGCATTTCCCTAATAAGAAATATTATTTTTTTATAATTTATCAATGATAATTGATTTTTAAGCTCAGTTTATTTTGATAAAAAATATTTTTATTAAAAAATTATTTTTAATAAAAATTATTTTTTAAAAAATATTTAATTGTTACTTTGAAAATAATAATACTAGTTGTCATAATTTTTTTTCTTAAAAAAAATTAAAAATTAAACGCTAATGCTTTAATTTTCACGCCTGACGTTGTTCTCAAAGAGATGATTTTATTCATTTTGGAATTCAACTGAAGTGATCACATTGGGCTTCGATAAAACTCAAATAATTTTAATTATTTTTTTATAATATTTTTAAATAAATTATTTGTATAAAAAATTGCAAAATCAAACAACATTTATAATTTTAGAAAAAGAGAAATGATATCTCTATTACTCTTCCTTACCAAAACATTTTAAGATTTTATATTCTAGTGTGTATTAAAAAAAAATCATTTTATTTATAATTTTTAATTTAAAAATATATTTATACAAAAGTAAGTAAAAATATAAATTCTTATATAAAAATAAAAAAGTACAAATTTCAGAGTAAACACGATAAATTGGAGCTTCTGGTGGAGTTATATAATGGTAACGAGCCCTTCTAATTCGTTGACTTTTCTCCCGGGGAAGATAGATATTAGATAGTGCCTCCCCTCCCCTCCCCTCCCCTCCTGTCTTCGCCACTGGGTTAGGGCTTTTCTTCCCCTCCAAATTCATCACAGCTGGTGGCATCTAGCTCTCTCACTACCTGTCGCTCCCCCTCAATAATGGCCACCAATACATATTAACTGCTAATTGAGGTTTTCTTCTTCCAACTATTGGATAACAACCGAGGCTAAGCCTGAAACTGCAAAATAAACTGTCAAAACCTAAGACAACGACGAGGAAGAAGTACCCATCAACCCTCCTCATTAAGGTAAGTTTTGATTTGATCGTCCCGTACTTGTTTGCGCATTGAATTCCTGATATTCTGTTCACTACTTTCGAAATGTCTGCCATATATTCGTCAGATTGCCCAGATGACCTTTTTCATTTAATTATTTTTCTTCTATTTTTTCCCCCGTTTGCAAGGCTTTGGAGTTGCGTTTTTTGTGATCAATTGTTGATTTTTTTTTCTTTTAGTCAGTGTCCATATAATACTGCTAAATTGAGCATATAGTTTGTAATCAATAAGTGAAAATCTTTATTCAAATTGTGTTCCCCTGTATTCTCCTCTTATTTCTTAGGTCATGCCATTTCACATTGCTGATAACTTACAGAATTCTTGAAGTTATATTGTAGATTCTACTAAGAATTGTACTTTCTTACCAAGAATAGTCCTTGCTTACCAAGAGTATGGGTGTTACATTTCAAATGGGAGGTGGGGAGTTCAAGCATTGTCAAGTACAAGGTGTGGAGTGGATGCGTGCTTCAACATAATAGAATCCCTAAAGCTATTTAAAGTTGAGTGCACTTTTTTGAGATTTGAAATACACCTTGCTCCTCCACCCATCTATCGTCGCCTGCTTTCAAATGCATGGATGCACCATTGTCGTTGGCAATATCTTCATATATTCGTGAAATATATCTCTATAAAATGTTATTGTAGGATGCATTGCCCCTAAAAATCTGCCAGTAATGCAACGAAAGTCATTCTGGTTGATGAGGTGCCCGCTGAAAATGCTAGGAGATAAAAGATTCACACTTTGCTCGTTAGAAATCTTCCTATATGGCCTCATTAAGGAGTATTTTCTGCACATCTGGCAAAGCAAATACCTAGACCAGATGGATGTGATCAAGAGAAATCTGCTTCAGGCTTTTGTGAAACATGACTTGGTTAGGGCTCTTTGAGAAGTGAGTTCCTCCGAGGAACTCGTAGCATTTTCCAGTCTTGTCCCTTGTTGGTATGATAGCTATTTTCTATGCACAACTTTCTTTCAATATTTGAAATAGAATTTACAAGGTGAGTATATGTTGTTTATCTTGTTCTGCATCAAACAAAAGTCAGAGCATTATTTCGTTATGTTTATTTTTTTCTTGGTTCAACTAATATATCGAAGTTTCTGAATGCAGCAATGTGCTACCATCTTTTTCTTTGTTTACTTGAGTAGTGATTGCGAAAGGGTAAAGTGTCAGAAAGTGGCCTCATTAGAAGAAGATAGCCAGAGTGGACTGGATTTCTCTGTTTTTGATGCCTGAAATGAGAAGTAAAGAATGGGGAATACAAAATTCCCCAAGCGCTATGTGATTGTCATTCTGACCTTCATCTGCACTTGTGTATGCTACATAGAACGTGTTGGCTTCTCAATTGCCTATACTGTTGCTGCTGATGCTGCAGGAGTGAACCAGTCAAGCAAAGGCACAATACTTTCGACATTCTATTATGGATATGCGTGCTCACAGGTTCCTGGTGGATGGGCAGCACAGAAAATAGGGGGAAGGCGTGTTCTTCTTTTCTCATTCCTGTTATGGTCTCTAACTTCAGCTTTAGTACCACTAGACCCAAACCGGGTCGTGGTTTTGGTGATAGCCCGCTTGCTTGTTGGTGTGGCACAGGGGTTCATATTCCCATCCATTCATACTGTCCTAGCACAGTGGGTACCACCCCACGAAAGGTCAAGGTCTGTTTCTCTTACAACATCTGGAATGTACTTAGGCGCAGCTGTAGGAATGCTTGTGCTTCCAAGCTTGGTGAAGCTCAGGGGCCCCCAATCGATATTTCTTGCCGAAGCAGCTCTAGGTACCATTTGGTCCCTACTTTGGTTCAAATATTCGAGTGATCCACCTCGCTCTGAGCATCAGAAAGCAACTGCTGCTGGTTTTGGGGAATCTTTGTTACCAATCAAAGGGAGTCAGAAGGTAAAAGTGGAAAATGGGGGATATTCTAGCAAAACTGCCAAAATCCCATGGAAGAAGATTATCCTCAGCTTGCCAGTTTGGGCGATTGTTGTTAATAATTTTACCTTTCACTACGCATTATATGTGCTTATGAATTGGTTGCCCACATACTTTGAACAGGGCCTCCAGCTTAGTCTTCAAGAAATGGGCTCTTCTAAAATGATGCCTTATCTCAACATGTTTGTTTTCTCAAATATTGGTGGGGTGATTGCTGATCAATGGATCACAAGAAGAATCTTTTCAGTGACTAGAACCAGAAAGGTCCTGAATACCGTAGGATTTTTAGTGGCTGCTTTTGCACTGATGGCACTTTCCCTCTTCAGAACATCCGGTGGGGCTGTGTTTTGTTCATCTGTTGCTCTAGGTTTTTTGGCATTGGGGAGAGCTGGGTTTGCGGTGAATCACATGGATGTTGCTCCAAGATATGCTGGGATTGTGATGGGAGTTTCTAATACTGCTGGTACTTTGGCTGGAATTGTTGGGGTTGAGCTTACTGGCCAGCTTCTTGAAGCTGCTAAAAATGCTAATTTGGATCTTTCAAGTCCGGAAAGCTGGAGATCCGTGTTCTTTATCCCAGGGTTGCTTTGCATTTTCAGTTCTTTTGTATTTTTACTACTCTCAACTGGTGAGAGGATTTTTGATTGAGGTAGCTTGTTTCGGATGTTATCATAGCTCTTATCTGGTCCTGACAAAAAAATAATTATTGTCATCTTGTAGACAATTTAGATTCAGATCAGTGCTGGCTGAGCCCTTTCATTCCTTGTCTCATTTATTTATGTCATCCTCTCCTGGTGAAGTGATATATATATATATATGTATTCAAGTTCTATGGCCTAGAAAGACTGAAGTGATTAGAATATTTGGTCAGTTATTTGAAACTCATTGCCAGCGTTGTGAGTGAATTGATAGGTGTAGTTGACCATTTTTTCACCGGAACATTTCAATTTCATTGATAAAATTTTGCGATTGAAAATACCAATGTACTTGCTTAGTATGTCCTGTTTCAATGTCTTTTTTAGGTTGAATTTGGGATTTTTTCCCCCTTGTGTTTTTGTATCCCCTACAGTTCATTGTTTTATGCTCCATGATGAATGATCTCGGAACCTCTTGATTAGAGGGGTCCTCCGTACTCCAGTCCAGGCTGGATGTTTGTTTCCGGCGGTACGAGCGTATTGTTCGATAGGAAGATAAGGTTTAATTGTCTTGCTGATTTTAGCTTTTGGTTTCATATGAAAATTTATAGGAAACTTGGGTCTGCTCCCTTGGCTTCTCACGGGCTATATTTATAAGTAATAAATGCAATAGAGATAGAGTTGTTCGTGTTCTTGTCAGCTTGGCTGATTTTTCTGCAGCATTCCGAATGAATGATAAAAAGATATTTGGTCTAGGAACTGATCTTGACAAGTGATATTCACAGCCACCAGACGAGAAGTCATGACATGATTTAATTGGTAGGGATATAGCGCCGCTGCCACATAGGAGTGGGAGTAGGAGGGACAGAAGAATTGTTAGGTATTTAAGTATCGCGGCACATGGTGTGGGTTTACTGTTTAGGTATTTAATTATCACATCACATGGTATGTGTTCCTGATAAATAATAAAAATTTGTATAAGCACAAATAAGTAAGTTAGCAAACAAAGATAGATAGATTGCTCTTATTTCACTTAAAAAGTGTTTATTTGCTCCATTAAATTATCCGGGTGATAGTATTATGTAAGTAATGGTATATTATTACATGGTGAGACTACTGAATAATCAATTGAATTGATGGAAGGATGGGATGTTAATTCACCCGATCCTATTCCTAATTCGAGCTGACAATTGAGATGTAGAGACCATCATCATCTCAAACATCCAAAACTCATTCCTCATGGCGGGGCCATATTTTACATATTTTGCAATTCAACAATCCTATTCGCTATTCCTGAGAGTGGGAATAATACCAAGTTTATGGGAATGCCAGACCGAAAGGATGGACCCTCCGCTGAGATAGAAAAGGACAATGCATAAAGCAGATCAATTCAATTGGGTCTGGGTCTTTTAAAGAATCTTTTTGGTTTATTCATCATCTCCAACCACCCATCCAAAATATATAATATATTATTATACCAGCAGAGCAGAGCAACAATCACTGACCTGGGTCTCAATAAAAAATAACTTCAATCTAAAACGAAACCAAATTACAAAATTATGTGCAGAGTTTCTGTATCTGAAAACAAAAGAATGGGGAAAAAAATTATACTTCACATGCAAAAAATGACTTTCAACCACAACAAAAGTTTTCATTACTTGTAATAATATTTATGACCTGTAACCATATATAAATTTTACATACGTAAATTTCTCATAACCTGCAGCATCCACAGAATTTCTTTAAAATCCTTTACATGTCAATCATCCAAATTCTAAATCTAAAATGATAAAAATTAATATAGGTCAAGAAATACAAGAATAATTTGGCAATTCTTTCATGCTAATCATAAAAGCTATCCCATGTATCTTGTGCCTATTCAAAACATATTCAAAATTTTAAAAATAAAAAGTTATCTAAAACGTATCGGATACGTATCTCAGCTTATCATACAAATATTATCTATCGATGTATTGTGACATAAATTATATGGCAACCACTGCAAATTTTTAATTTCTATCTATATTGTACAAAGACAACACCTAATTTGGTATAGATATTTGAAGAAAAAAAAAACTCATACATAGGTTTCTTAAAAATACTCAAGTATTATAACTACATTAGTAAAAACTTAAATACTGAGAATAAATATGTAGAAAAAAATGACAATTACTATTATCCCATTATCTTATATTTTTTAGCACTTTTGCACTTTTTTTATTTTGTAATTATCATATTCACACGCATAGATGCACGCTCATCTAGTCGGAGTAAACTTTGAACCTCTCAAAAAAATGTGTCCTTCCTCAACAGTGCTGTTATTGGATGGTTGAGTTAAAAAAAAAAAAAAAAAAGAAGCAACCAAATTTCATACTTCATAAGATGAGTCTAGAAGTGGAAATTCAACTTTTTTGAACCAAGTTCAAACAAAGTCTTGACTTTAATTGAATTTTCATAAGTGAAAGGTGAAATTGATCCTCTTAGACAAATTTAATGTCAAAATATAAAAGTTTAATAAAAAAATTCAATACTATACTATCAAAACAAACAGAAAATTACAAAAATAAAAAACAAAGAACTTAAAATAAAAATTTTACCAACAGATGCAAAACTCAAAATATGCAGATGATCGAAACTAGTGTTGAACACTACCTCCTTAAGATAGATTCGTCCCCCACAATGGTGCTAATGGGTTTCACGGGCATCAATCTCCTGGGATACAACAATCACACCCGAAGAAAAACCACTTCAATCTACAAGTACAACAAACCGTCAAATGTTTTGTACTCTCAGACTCTAGAACTTGCACACAGTTTTAACGCAATGAAGGAAGGAATTTTGGATGCCAACATAGTGCAAAATGAAGAGTTTATATATCCATAGAAGTGACTTTCCAAAAAAGTCACTGCACCTGCTCAGAATTGGTGCAACTGTTCGTTGGTGGAGCTCGAGCGCTCAACGAGTGTCCAACACTGGAGTCCATGGAGGCCTTTGGCACTCGAGCGCTTAGCGAGCGCATTGCGAGTGCTTAACACTGGACATGGGGAACCCGAGAGCTCAGCGAGCGCCCTCTTCTGGTCTAATTTTCGTGCATGGGAGCTCAAACGCTCACGAGCGCCTTGTGAGCACTCCATTATGGAAAACCATAGTTTGGTTAACGGTACTGAATTTTAAACTCAAATTTCAAAATTTTATTTAAATAAAAATTAAATAAATCTTCTCTAAAAGTATATAAGTTACTCGAGTCAACCAATGACCAGAGCCTAAGCTCAGCTTAGCAGGTTGGTCGAATGGCGGCAGCAACCGCGCGCACCCGCATGTGTGTGAAATAGGTCGAATTCACCATTTGGTAGGTCCTCTCCTGTCCACAAAACTGGATACCCCCAAAGGACCATCCCCTTAGTCCAACTATAGCTTATATATACCCATTAAGTTCCTCAAAAACTTCCAATGTGGGATTAAAGTTCCACACTTCCATTAAACCCAACAAAACTCATGTTCAAGCAACAACTTTGAACATCGATTTCTCATTAACCTCTTATCGAATTTTAGCAAATGAATATACGTCGTTCATCTTTTTGCGGAGAAGAACGCATAGCACCTCATACCTAACTTAAAAGATGGATGGGTCCCACATTTATTTTGTCCCAAAGTTTGTCAAAAATAAGATTATTCAAATTCAATTTTAACAATTCTCCACATGAATAAAAAATGGCTCTAAAACCAATGCATATGCAAATGCAAACACACAAAAGAGAATATAAGCAAAAAAACTCCTGCATAGAGATAGGTAACTTGTGACTTTAAACTTTTCCTTGTGAAAGTCTATCGAATTTACTTGCTAATCAGTAAATATGATGTCTTGAATTATTTAGCCGTTTGTGTAAATCAAGACAATAGAAAATCACACACAATATTTTATGACACCGTTTGGTTCTCATCGTTGTGTTCATTTTGACCATGAACAACCTAGTTTTCATGAGTGTTCTAGAGAAATTTAATTTTTTCATTCTTATATAACTGACCTAGTTTACACTCACATAGGTGATTTTTTATTAAGAGTATTTTACAATACTCCACTTGAATTTTCAAGATATAAGAATTATTAAAAGTTTAGCTTATCCTGAATTCGCTGTAGGTATCAAAGTGTCATCTTAGAAATGGGTAGAAAGGATTACCTCTGCTGTGATCCTTATGAGTCATTCACAACTTAGTTGTCTCTTTGAACCTAGATCTTGGGATCTCCAATTAGCTAGGTTGGGTGTCCGTTATGACGACTCTTTAAATTATAGGCTTTAAACCCATTTCCCTCGATGATCGACTAATTTACTCTCTAACTAAATTTTTAGTTAGCGGATCTGTAATGTTATCATTTGACATTATATAGTCTATTGTGATAACTCCATCAGAGAGAAGTTGTTTGATGGTATTATGTCTTCGACGAATATGTTGAGACTTACCATTATACATATTATTCTGTACTATTCCAATTGCTGATTGGCTGTTGCACTAAATACAAATTACTGGCACAGGTTTTGTCCGCATTGGAATGTCTTCTAGGAATTAGCGAAGCCACTCTGCTTCTTCCCCTACTTTATCTAATGCAATAAACTCAATTTTAATTGTGGACCTAGCGATACACGTTTGCTTGGAAGATTTTCAAGACACTACTGCACCAGCCAAAGTAAAGATATATCCACTCGTAGATTTTGCCTCTTTGGTATCAAATATCCAATTCAAGTCGCAAAACCCTTCTACTACGCCTGGATTTCTCATATAGTGCAATCCATAGTTAAGGGTGTATCTCAAATATCTTAATACCCTAATTATTGTCATCCAGTGATCTATCCCTAGGTTACTCGTGTATTTGCTCAATTTATTGACAGCAAACGCAATGTCCGGACGAGTATAATTAGTCACATACATTAAGTTGTCAATAATTTGAGAATACTCTAGTTGAGATATGCCTTCTCAAGTATTCTTTTATAAGTGGAGATTTAAATCTATAGGTGTTATTGCTGGACAATTATCATATTTCTTGAATTTTTAAAGGATTTTCTTAATATAATGTGATTACAACAACACATATCTTTCAGTTGTTCTAAAAGTTTCAATTTCTAGTATAATATCTGCAACACCCAGATCTTTCATGTCAAACTTATTGTTTAACATTCTCTTAATAGTTTTAATCATATTTTGATTACTACCAATAATTAGCATATCGTCAATATAGAGACATATAATGGCATATCCCATTTCTGTGTCTTTGAAATAGACACACTTGTCACATTTATTCATTTTGATTCCATTCAACATCATTACGTTGTTAAATTTTTCATGCCATTATTTTGAAACTTACTTAAGACCGTACAAAGATCTAATAAACTTACACTCCCTTTTTTTCTGAAACCACAAAACCTTTTGAATGTTCCATATATATTTTCTCATTTAATTCTTTATTTAGAAATGCTGTTTTAACATCCATTTGATGTATCTCAAGATTATACAAGGTTGCTGTAGCAATTAACATCCTTATTGATGTTATCCTTATAATCAGAGAATATGTATCAAAATAATTCACTCATTCCTTTTACTTGTATCATTTGATAACAAGTCTTGCATTGTATCTGTCTATTAAATTATCTATTTTCATTTTTCTCTTGTATATCTGTTTACATCCCGAGGTTTACTACCTGGTAGAAGCTCTACCAATTTTCAAGTATGATTTTGCATTATAGATTCAATTTCACTATTGACAGCCTCCTTCCAATAAAGTGCTTCAAGTGTGGACATAGTTTCCTGAAAGCTTTAAGACTCATTTTCTAACAAATAAGTTAGAAAATTCAGACCAAAAGATTTTAAAGTTTTGACCATTTTACTGTGTTTGGATTCATTTTTATTTTCTTTTTTATCTTGACTACTGCTATTTGTAGTGTCATAAGTCTTTTTAAGAGGACTTGATTATCGTGTAAAATTACACGAAAAAACATCTTCAAAAAATTATGCGTTTCTTGATTCAATAATAGTATTCACGTGCATATCATCAATTTTTGAATTATGTATCAGAAATCGATATGCACTCTATTATTTGCATATTCAATAAATATACAGTCAACGATTTTTTATCCTATTTTTGTTCTTTTAGGAATAGGAACACTCCCACATGTTTAAGAATTTGTAAGAAGGTTTACGATCTTTTCACAATTCATGTGGCATTTTATTAGTTTTCTTGTGAGATAACTTATTGATAATATAATTCGCAAAAAGCAGAGTTTTTCTCCATAAGTTCTGACGTAAATCAGAACTTATTTACATGGCATTCGTCATTTTTTTCAAGGTTCAATTTTTCCGTTCAACAATATCATTTTGCTGAGATCAATAAGGTGTCGTAGTTTGGTGTATAATACCACCTCTATCACTTTGAAAAAAATTTATTTTCTTGCCAAGTTGATTCTTAATTTCATTCTAATGCTGTATAAGCATGGATAATGTCTCATATTTACTTCTCAATAAATAAAGATAACAATATCTTGTGCAATCATCTATAAAAGTAATAAAATATTTTTTACTACCTCTAGTTTGCACAAACTTTAAGTCACAAACATCACTATGAATTAATTCTAGAAGTACGGTACACCTTTCAACTCAATGAAAAGGTAATTTAGCAAGTTTTGCTTCCACACAAATTTTACATTTATGATTTAGATCGATGTGAAATTTAGAAAAATAATCATTGTTAACTAACCTACGTAAGGTATCATAGTTAACATGACCTAACCTACTATGCAAGCCACACATTAGATAACTCAAATATATAAGCAGGGTTAAAAGTTATCTTATTAATTGTATGGAATACAATCATTACATTGAGCTTGAAAAATCCATTACTCACATACTCTTTCCCCACAAGCATCCCACTCGTGGTGAGGATAATTTTGTTTGACTCAAAGACTAGCATGAAACCCCTACTCAATAATGACCTTGAAACCAAGTTCTTTTGGATATCCAAGACATGCAGTACATCGTTGAGTGTTAGTTCATTAATGGACGTCATCTTCAAAATCACCTTTCATTGGCCTTCAACCTTGGAAGTTGAAGAATTCCCCATAAAGAATTGTTCTCCATCCTCCATCGTCTGATAGTTAGTGAACATTCTCTTGTCTGAATATACGTGACGAGTAACCCCAGTGTCCACCTACCATTCTCTTGGATTGTCGACCAAGTTCACTTCAGTCACCAAAGCAGAAAGGCTGACATTCTGACGCGTCACATAACAAATTCTCTACTTCTGTTATATTGGCTTGGACAGTTTTCTGCTTCTTGCTGGGGTTCTCCTAACTCCGTCACTTGTAGCAGTCCTTAACCAAATGTCCTGACTCGTCACACACATAACATTTGCCTTTGAATTTCTTTGTGTCACCACATTTGGAACTATTTGCAAAGAATTTTCTTTTCTTGTTGGATTTCTGCCCATGTTCCACCACGTTGGCCTTGGACTCCATAGAAGGATTTCCAATTCTTTTGGTGGAGACTTTGTTGTCTTCTTTAATCTTCAGTCTCAAATTTAAGTCCTCGAATTGTATCTCCTTGCGTTTGTGTTTAAGATAATTTTTAAATTCTTTCTAAGATTGCAACAATTTTTTAATAATTGCAGCCACTTGGAACGATTCACTTATTATCATTCTTTCTGCATGAATTTCATGCAGGATCAACTGGAGATCTTGAACTTGACTAATTACAGTCTTGGAATCCGCCATTTTGATGTCTAAGAATCTGTCGACAACGAACTTTTTCATTCTGACATCTTTTGTTTTGTATTTCTTGTCTAGAGATTTCGACAGCCCTTTTGCTATTTGGATTGAACTATACACATTATACAATGTATTGTCCAATCCATTGAGGATGTAGTTTCGACAAAGAAAATCAGCATGTTTTCATACTTCCACAGCGGCAATGGCTTGCCCATTTATCTCATCCTCCTTCAAAGTAGGCGAATCTTCAAAAAGAAATTTCGGTAAGTTCAGAGTCACGAGATAAAACATCTTTTGTTGCCATCTCTTGAAATCAGAATCGCCAATTTTTTTCGGATTCTCCCTGTGATTCATGGGTATAGTAGGAACAACCACAGTTACAACTAACGCACTTACAAGTGCAGTGACCATGACTGTAGTTCTAACACTAATATTTTCAGTGGCCATTTCTGTATAAACAGAAGATCAACACATAATCAAATACTTGTAAATTTAAAACAAGTATCTGGATACCAGAAACAAAGCAGAATAGTAGATCAAAACTGGAAAGAACACAGTTTTGAAAACTAAAAACTGCATAGGATTTAAATGAACCGAAAACAAAATCTATAAATTAACAGTATGGTAATGGTTTTTTCAAGAAAATCGAATCTATCTTAAGATTGTTAGACAAAATTAATATCAAAATATAAAAATTTAATCGAAATTCAAACACAGTACTGTCAAAACAAACAGAAAAATACAAAAACAGAAAACAAAACACCTAAATAAAATTCTTACGAACATACGCAAAACACGAAATATGCAGATGATCGAGGCTAGTGTTGAACACTCTGTCCTTAACATAGATTCGTCTCCCACGATGATGCTAATGGGATTCACAGACGTCAATTTCTCAAGATACAATGAACACACTTAGAGAAAAAGTACTTCAATCTATAGGTACAGTGAACCATCAAGTGTTTTGTACTCTTGGGCTCTAGAATTTACACACTTTTAATGCAATGAATGAAGGAATTTTAGATGCCAAAATCGTGCAAAATGAAGAGTTTATATAGCCATAAAAGTGACTTTCTAGAAAAGTTACTACACATGTTCAGAACTGGTGCAATTGTTCGTCGTCGGTGCTCAAGTGCTCTACAAGCGCCCAACGCTGGAATTCAAGGGAGGCTTTGGCGCTCGAGTGCTCCAATCTGGAAAACGACCGTTGGGTTTTAACCCATTGAGTTAACGGTACCGAATTTTAAATTCAAATTTTAAAAAATTTATTTAAATAAAAATTTAAATAGATTTTTTTTAAAAATATATAAGCTACTCGGGTCGACCCACGACTCGAGCCCAACTCGGCCGATCGGACAGCGACAGCGCGCGCGTGTATGTGAAATGGGTCGTCAAACCCACCGTTGGATAGGATCATCTCCCGTCCACAAAACTGTGTACCCCCAAGGTACCCACTTTTTTGTCCAACTCTAGTTTATATATACCCACTAAGTTCCTCAAAAATTTTAACGTGGATTGAAGTTTCATACTTTCATTAAACCCAACAAAATCGATGTTCAAGCGATGACTTTGAACATCGATTTCTTATTCACCTCTTATCGAATTTTAACAAATGAATATACGTCGTTCATCTCATCGCGGAGGAGAACGTGTAGCACCCAGGACCCCACTCAAAAGACGGATGGATCCCATATTTATTTTGTGAGACCCGGCTTCTTTTATTTTTGTTATGTATATGTGTAACGTGTTGATTATCGTTTTAATCGTTATAGAAAAGCATATTTTTATATGTTTTATGCATATGTTGGCTTAGAGTGCATGTTGGTTTCAATTTCAATCATATTGGGCGCACGGTAGAAAGTTGGAAAAACATTTTGGGCAAGACCGATCAATCGGTCAGTCTAACGAAAAGTCTATAAAGGCAGCTAGTAGCATGGGACTTTGGTCCAGAGCTTCTCCTACAGGCTTCACTTTTTAGACAAATCAAAATCTATGTCTTCTCTCTCGTTTTTAACTGGCTTCGGGCTTGGATCTTGGCTTAACCAGGGTGGATCGGTGTTCTCCTCGCCAAGGGCTTCGCATTCATCCGAGTAATTTTTCGTTTTGGTGACTTTGACTTTTTGCTGGGGGTTAAAGTTGTAAGAACCCGCTTTTTAAACATACGAATAGTGACAATAGTATAACAGTAGTGTAGTCGCATATATCGTCATGATCACCCAATGTTAGAATTTAAAAATAAATAAATAAATAACTAATAATAACAAAAATCATAATAATAATGGCGATAATAACCGCAAGTTTTTTAACTTAAATAACAAAATAAAAAATTTTAAATTTTATTCATAATCTACGTAAAAGCGTGTTTGTTAAACACGCTTTCTTTACAAAAATATATTTTTCAAGCTGCCAATCCTAGAACATAAAACATTAAAAAGAAAACGTTGTTAGTAACAACGTTTTCTTTGAAAACCCTTCCATCGTGTTTGGAAAACATTTTTTTTGTTTTTATTACTATTTATCAAATAAAAAAACATAGTGTATTTATTTTTATTTAGTTTTCGAATAAATTTTTATAATTAAATTTATTTATTATGTAGAACTCGTCGAGTTTCTTATTTATTAAAAAAATTAATTAATTTGATACATATGGCTAAGTGATTGAATAATATTTGTTTAAAAAAATTTTAAAAATTATAATTTTATTTATTTATTTATTTATAAAACAACATTATGCGATCACTTAATTACAGATATCGGGTCAACCTAAATTTTTACGTGAATAACAAATTCATCAAATTCTACGTAATAAACGGATTCGATCATAAAAATATTTTCAAAAATTAAATAAAAAATATGCACAAGACGTATTTGTGTTTACCTTTAGATGACTTATTAAAAATATTAACGGATCCTATGGTCCTTGAGATCTAAAACGTGTTTATCAAACACGTTTTGAGTCTCACTAGTTCAATAAAAAAACGTAAATACTAATAACACTTTTGTGTTTAAATTAAAAAGTATGAATATTTTAAAAGCGTATTGAACAAAAATATTTTATTTGAAACTAATTAAAAACATGTACTTGTTAAAAATGTTTTGTGTTAAACTAAAAAATGTACTTGTTAAAAATATTTTATGTATTAAATTAAAAAACGTGTTTGTTAAAAATGTTTTTATATCGTTATTTTCTATTTTACAACATCGTGTGGAGGTTAGACTTAAAGCGTATTTAGTAAAAATATTTTCTATTAAAGTGTAGTTGCTAAACACATTTTTACATAAATTAAAAATAAAATTTTAAAAATTTTATTTTATTAATTAAATTTAAAAAACAGCTTATTAGAATAAAAGGGCCTGAAGTCCATGGGATTGCGTTATCTTCCTGCGAATATATAAGCTCTCTCTATCTCTCTATGAACGAAACTTTTGTTTTTGTATTTTGCTTTGCTTTCAGGTTTGGTGTTCGCTCCCTGGTCAGGTATTTTTTTATTTTTTTATTTTGTTTTACGAATTCTGAGTGGATGCAGTTGCTTTTTTGTGGTTCCCTCATCTCTTCTCTTCTCTTCTCTTCTGATAGACATAAATTACAATAGTGGTGTGATAACTGAATCCCCCGAACGGGTAGGTACTATTATATTTATAGGTCATTGATTTTTTTATTCTCAACCAGCCTTGCATATCTCTCTGCAGGTTGGGGTTTTTGAGTTTTGCGTCCAGTTAGTTATTCTCGCCGCCAGTTTCATTGCGCGGGGAAGCACGGGGCGGGCCATGAATATGATGAGTTTGATATGGATGTGGATGTCGATGTGGATGTGGCTGGTGCATATTATTATTATACCCCTTGTTCTCTTCACAGGAGCATTCTCAGAACCCGATGTTCTGAATGTTGGCGCAATATTCACATTTAGCAGTATCAACGGCAAAGTCGCAAGGATTGCCATGAATGCTGCTGTACAAGATGTCAATTCTGATCCCACTTTTCTTGGTGATAAAAGATTGGTTGTCTCTATGCATGATTCAAACTTCAGTGGATTCCTAGGCATTATTGAGGGTAAGGGTATTTTTTCTTTTCTTTTCTTTTCGTTTCTTTTTGATTGATTCATATCTATCTTAGATTTGTCTTAATTAATTAGCATAACATTAATACTTTTCAATATGCTAGTCCTCCTGCTGCTCCATCTATCCATTCTCGTCATACTACTAGGCTACTAGCTAGTCTATGATTTTACACCTGAACTGAAATGAAAGCTTATTGTGAGGGATTGTTCACAGCATTACAGTACATGGAGAGTGATACTGTTGCTATTATTGGTCCACAAACTTCCGGGATGGCACATGTACTCTCACATCTTGCAAATGAACTCCATGTCCCGCTCTTGTCCTTCACCGCATTAGACCCCACTCTCTCACCTCTCCAATGCCCCTACTTCATTCAAACTGCACCCAACGATCTATTTCAGATGACTGCCATTGCAGAAATCATTAGTTATTTTGGTTATAGAGAGGTAACTGCAGTTTTCTCTGACGATGATCACAACCGAAATGGCATCAGTGCACTAGGCGATCAACTTGCAGAGAGACCCTGTAAGATTTCTTATAAAGCAGCACTTCCCCCTGATCCCACAGCAACTTGGGATCAGGTTATGAATGAATTGGTCAAGGTTAGGTTGATGGAGTCTCGAGTCATTCTTCTACATACATACTCAAAAACCGGTCTTCTGGTTTTCGATGTGGCCCAGTCTCTTGGGATGATGAACAGTGGGTATGTCTGGATTGCTTCTACTTGGCTATCCAGTGTTTTGGATTCTACTTCAGTTTCTCCAAAGACTGCCAAATCCATCCAAGGAGTTCTCACAACCCTGACTCAAAAAGGAAAAGGGCTTTCTCATCTCAGTGGAATCAGTTGAGCAACGGCTCTATTGAGTTGAATGCCTATGCTCTCTATGCTTATGATACTGTTTGGATGATTGCTAGTGCAGTGAAATTGTTTTTGGATCATGGTGGCACCATTTCATTCTCCAACTATTCAAATTTAAGTGGCCTAGGGGGAGGGACCCTGAATCTTGGTGCATTGAGCATTTTTTATGGGGGAAAGCAGTTACTAAGCAACATATTGCAGACCAATATGACAGGCCTGGCTGGTCATATGGGGTTTAACCCTGACAGATCTCGTATACATCCTTCCTACGATATCATTAATGTTATTGGAACTGGGCTACGGCAGATAGGATACTGGTCTAACTATTCTGGACTATCTGCTGTGCCACCAGAGGTGCTTTACACCAAGCCACCTAACCGTTCAAGTTCCAACCAACAGTTGTATAGTGTGGTATGGCCTGGAGAAACAACAACGCAGCCTCGTGGTTGGGTGTTTCCAAACAATAGGAGGCAGTTAAGAATTGGAGTTCCAAACCGCGTTAGTTATCAAGATTTTGTTTCACGAGTCAAAGGAACTGATAGAATCCAAGGATATTGCATACTTGTTTTCGTTGCTGCAATCAAGTTGCTTCCATATGCGGTCCCTTATAAGTTCATTCCGTTTGGAGATGGTCACAAGAATCCAAGCTATACTGAGCTGGTAACTATGATTACATCGAATGTGAGTGTAAAAATCACATATTCTTTAATTATTTAAAATACAAAAACAAAGGTTAGGTATTTGATTTCTGCTGATTCTCATTTTTTCACGATAGGTCTTTGATGCTGCTGTAGGTGACATTTCCATTGTCACAAACCGTACAAGGATTGTTGATTTTACTCAGCCTTACATTGAATCAGGACTATTCATAGTGGCACCTATGAGGAAGTAGAAGTCAAGTACTTGGGCTTTCTTGCAGCCATTCACCCCATTAATGTGGGGAGTCACTGCGGCCTTTTTCCTTATAGTAGGAGCTGTGGTTTGGATTCTCGAACATAGGATAAACGACGAATTTCGAGGACCACCTAAAAAACAGCTTATCACAATTCTGTGGTGAGTACTGTGGTATATGAGTTGATTTTCTAACATATATTATATACATTTAATTAAGAAAAAAAAAGCTAATAAAGATGTATGACCCTCATTTTAAAAATTGAGTTATTTTGATATAAATATCTAGATCATCTGAATTAATCGGATAAGCCAAATAAAGTAATGCGTTGATGTGTTGTCATCTTTATGTAATGTTAGATTCTCATATTTATGTCAAGTATGTTGTATTATTAGTGTATTGTCAGGTCTTTGTGTCATGTCCAGATTTTCTTTATTAAAATAAAGTATTTTATGTCTCGATAGTGGGTAGACAGAACACTGTCATCTACTGTTCACCTGTATAGAACAATGTTCATCTATTGTTCACCCGTTTGTCTTGTAATGAGTCTCCTCCTCCATATAAGGAGCCTCCCTATCAGTTTGCAACTCAGACTTGCTCAATATATACCTGTGTGATCTATCTCGATCCTTTCCTTCTTTGTGATTGTTGTACGTCCTTCGTGGTTAAAAGATTGGACTGAAACTCTGATTACTGCTAGTCAGCCATAAACCTGCAACCTTGTTTATTTGACACAATTAGAACCATGAGGCAAAGATCCCTTGTTTGTTTGTTATGGATTGAGTGATTGTAGGAGAATCCTTATATCCATCCTGGGTCCAACTATCCATTTTTCAAAATTGTACTTTCTGCATATCTGCTAAGCTTTACCGGAACATGCTTATCATGCTTGCTCGGAATTCTTGATGATCTGCCTTTGTTTTATTATGTTGCAGGTTTAGGTTCTCAACTATGTTTTTTTCCCACCGTAAGTAGCCATCCACCTGGAAAATCTAGCCTGTATCCATTCAAGGAATTTATTTAGTAATAGCCTAGTCAAATGGTACTGACTCACTCACAAAGTGCTTCAAATTTTCAGGAGAAAACACATTGAGCACGCTTGGTCGTGTGATTCTGATCATCTGGCTATTTGTGGTTTTAATTATTAACTCAAGCTATACCGCAAGCCTGACATCAATTCTCACAGTGCAACAGCTATACTCACCCATCAAAGGAATTGAAAGCTTGATAGTTAGCAATGACCCAATTGGTTTTCAAGTAGGGTCTTTTGTTCAAGGCTATTTGAATGAAGAACTCAACATTGCCAAATCTCGGCTTGTTGCACTTGGCTCACCAGAAGAATATGTTATGGCCCTTGAGAAAGGAACTGTTGCTGCTGTGGTTGATGAACGCCCATATTTAGATCTCTTCCTCTCAACCCATTGCCAATTCTCCACTGTTGGTCAAGAGTTAACTAAAAGTGGTTGGGGATTTATGAGTATTGAAATCAATTATTAAGTCTTTTTCTACTTCTTGTTTGGTATTAATTTCATGTGGTAGAATTCATTTCACTGGACCTCGATCAGAAACAGAGAAGTGAGTGAATGTGTGCTTCGGGTGGGGTGGGATTACTTCACGGGCTTTGGTGCTTCTTTTTTTTTTTTTTTAATAACAGAGAAACCACCTCAAGGCAGGGCCTTTGGACCCACCCATAGGGCATAAAACCTCCGGATACCTGCAGTCACCTGCAAACCACAGATATCGATTAATCCAGAGCGCTTCCAATGGGAGTCGAACAAATGATTATTCTGAAGTTTTAAAGCCTAAGTAGTTGAAGATCCAATCCCTTCACTCTGGCTCCATTTCCTCAAGAAACACAGAATCTATTTTAGTTCTACATCGAGGCTTCTTCTGAACACACCTCATCTGCTAAATAGATCAAATGCAACGTTAAGTTACTGTCTTCCTGTTTCTCTTTTGTTTAGTGCAGCGGATGACTTGTATTAATTTGATGATCACGATTTTCCTCCTTGTTTTAATTTCTTATCAGGCATTTCCAAGAGACTCTCCTTTAGCTGTTGACATGTCAACTGCCATTCTCACACTATCAGAGAACGGCGAGCTTCAACAAATCTACAAGTGGCTGAACAAAAAAGTTTGTGGTTCACAGAACTCTCAGCTTGACTCATCAGACCATCTTCATTTAAAGAGATTCTGGAGACTTTTTCTCATTTGTGGGATTGTGTGCTTTCTTGCTTTGCTTGTATATTTCTGGATGATGCTGTGCAAGTTCAGCCGATTCTTTCCTGAGTCTTATGATCCTTCTAGCCATGGCAGTTCCAGTTCTGCACGAGTCCAGACATTCTTTTCGTTTATGAATGAGAAGGAAGAGGTATCAGAAAGCAGGTTGAAGAGAAAACGGACAGAAATGTCATCTACTACTAGTGGGAGGGGGCTCGAATCAGTGAATGGATCAGAAAGAACCAAAATGGGGTTTTCGAAGGACAGCCATTATAGCGATACTTGGTTTCATTAATAAGTGTACTATAACCCCTTTGTATCTTAAATTTTATCACAAGCCACTTAAGAGGCTGTTGTTGGTCTTTGAGCTGTCAACTGTTAGTGAGCTTTTTCTTATTCTTTCTTGACACGTGCCATGCACCAACACAAACATAGAGCGAGCAGAGAGAAAGTAATCCATCAAAGGTGGTTGTCCTCGTCCACCTCAATGATTTGAAGAGGAGAGAAAAAAAAGGTCAATGAAAATCAAAATCATTTGCCAACCATTTAATCTGGTGGGAGTTCTCTTGTGGTCTGGGTGCTCATGCACTTGTGAGGAAAGAGTTACTGCAGAGGGAACAAGAAATTGGTGCTGCGAAGAAAGATTGAAAATTGTTGCAGATGGATCCACAATTGTGGTCAGAGTAAAATTTGTTGTAAGCATTTGTTATAAACGCAATATTGGCCTATGGATGGGGAGAGGTGAGGGTAAAAGGTTAATATGTTGCTTTAGCATTTAACGGTAAGTTAGTAACAAGGTAATTTTATATTTTTTGTTAACCTTATTGGGAGGCAGCTTGACAAATAAGATTAGTATAATTTCTAGAATGCGCGGGGGAATTTGTATAGTTTAGAAACTTAAGGGAGTGTAATTCCCTCAACAAAAAGAAGAAAAAAGGGAAACCAGTAAATTAAATTCGTCATTAAATGAGAACGAATAGGAGTAAACTTTCCTAAAGTTTTCAAAACTCTGAAAGTTATCATAAATTTTAATTACAAGGATAAAAGAAACAAAAAACAGATTTAAAACACACACAACCCCAACCCCACCCACAGCGCCCCCCCGCAC
>JAOTRH010000024.1:21879253-21896187 GCA_034768845.1 Heliamphora exappendiculata
TTATAAAAGGAGAGAGATTAGAGAGAGACGGAAAAAGAGAGAGAAACGATGAGCAGAGACTAGCGGTCTCGACGGTAGCCGATGGTGGTGGGTGGGTAGCGATGGGTTTGCTTGTGTGTGTGTGTGTGTGTGGGTGGCGGTGAGTTTGCTTATGTGTGTTTGTGTGGGTGGCAGTCTCTCTCATGGTGTGTGTGAGAGAGAGAGAGAGAAATATGAATCAATTCTTGTGGAAAAGTAAGAGTAAAATGGGAAGAAAAAAAATTAAATGTAAAATTAATTTTTGTTCAGTCAACTAACAGAAAGATAAAAGTGAAATACAAAAATAAAGCAAAAAGAAGGACATTGTAATTTCAAATATCACAAGAGAGGTTCCTGTAATAAATTTAAATTTCAGTAGAGGTAAGTGTAATTATCCCTAAAATTTATTTTTTTTATTTTTTTATATTTTTAGTTAAAAAATTAAAATGAATTCTTTGTACATTGTTTGGTAGGTTAGTTTTTAAGCAAGTTTTTTAAATTGGTTGATTGGGTTAAAAAAAAATATTTTTTTAGTTTTTTTGTTCAAATTTTTTCTATATATTTAATTATAACTATTATATACTATTGGCATTAACAATAAATATGTTATCAAATAAGGGAATTATGTAAATCTTTAATAAATTAATATAATTAGTTAGTGAGAATAACTTGTTTAGAATTAAACTATGTTAATTTTTGGTGTATTAGCCATCATATAAATTAATTTAACAATCTAAGAAGTTAAAAATAAAATTAAGTTAAGAATAAAATAAAATAATTATATAAACAGTTAGGAACAATGAAATGATTTTTTAAAAATCTAATTGAATATTAATTATAAAAATAAAAAAATATTAAGATATATACAATCTAAACTTACTTTTTATCATTTTTCTAATATAATAATTATGTTATTAGTTTACATTTACTAAAATTTATAAATAAAATATTGAATAAACAACCTGAATTATACACGAGCATTATATTATTTTCATCTAAAAGAAAAAAAGTGAAATTAATTCAAAACTAAAATATTTTATGATTTCTTAATCAATATTGTTATGTATAAATTTAATAATTTTTTAATTATTTATCCAAATAAATATAAAATAACTTTAACTCAATGTTTTTTTCACATGTATAATTTCTATTATCTTACTTTTTATTAATTCAACTAAACTTTAAATATTTTAATATATTATTAAAATATATTTATTTTATTATAAACATAGCACGGGTTGAAATGCTAATTATATATTATTATAAGATGTTAGTTATTTAATATTAAAATCTTAATCTATATTTTTTAAAAATCAATTTATGAAATACAAAATTACAATGCCAGCTAATTAGATCTATTAGTTATTAATGTTGTGACTAATATAGTGGCATTATTCAATTTTTTAATTTATTACATTTCTATTTTTTCCTTCTTCTCTCCTTCTTCACACTTTCTCTCTCTGATCATGCAAAAATCTCATATATCTTTTTTTTTTTTTTTTTTGCCAGGAAAAGAGGACCGAATTCAATAGAAGGGGCCATAGGTAGGTGAAGTGTTACAAGTGTAAGGGTTTGGCCCTATGCATATGTATGCAAAGGTGTTGACGTGATAACTCAATAATAGTTTTGTTTGGATGAATAACTTATTAATTTTTTTGTAAATAAGTTAAAATATAAATAAGTCAGGTTGTTTAGATGATTGATGGTTTATTTACTAATTTAACTTATAAGTTACATCGTTTGACTTATAAATTAATTTATTTTGACTTATTTAAGTATTTAAACAAATTTATTTCACTTATTTACTTTTTTTATTTATTTATTTATTTTAGTCTATTTGATTACCTAAATGACATTGCTTATTTTTTAATTTTTAAACCAAATAAGCCATAATCTATATCCTCCCAAACGGGGCCAAATTTGAGTATGTGTGTGTCATGTCTTTGTGTTTACCGGAAAGAAGGTTCAATCTGTTGATTGAAAGTTTTGAAGAATGTAGATCAGTCATTGACGATCGCAGAGCTCATTTCAGCGTGTCGGAGATTGACATACGCAGAGGAGGAGTTGATATAATAGAGTTAGATATTGGACCGTTCGTTTCTGAAGTTAGAGTCAAGAAAGATGAAGTGGAAAAAAATGGTTCTGTTATCATAGACGCTCAAGAACTTTCTAATATATTAATAAAAGTAATTATGAGTGTTAAGAATAGTGATGAGAGTCAAGAGGTAATTACCGATGAAAAGGATAATATTGTAAACAAATGAGATGTTTAGAATTTTTATTTGCACATTTCATTCTTAACAGTTTACATTTAATAAAGTTTGATAGAAGCTTTTATCAATAATAGTGAATCAACTATGTTAAAGATAGCAAACCTTTTGCTTTGTCTATTTTCTTTGACTTGGTATATTGAGGTCCAATCAAAGATTCAAATTCCCTCTTAAATCAATACTTACTAATAAATTAAATATTTTTACAAAAATAAAAAATAAAAAATTATATTGCCGTATATGAAGTTGGGAGAAGGGTTATGTTATTCCCTCATCAATTGAAGTATTATATTCTTTTCTCCCAAAAGCAATGGATTGGCCAGAATAAATGTCAATTTTTATTCTGCATATGTTCATATATTTAATAAATTAAATATATAAAAAAAAATTAATTAACATATTATTTATGCATCGCAGAGTTTCATTCCTCAGAAGATTTAACAGTATTCAAATCCACCTTGAATCAATAATTACTAATAAATTAAATATTTCTAAAAAATAATAATAATAATAAATTATATTGCCGTATAATCGTTTACATCCAATGAATAAACTAATTCATTGTGTTGCAGAGTGATCAACACTCGACGTAACTGAGGAAACTTACGCGCAGCGAGTAGAGTTTCATCCCCTGATGGTTTAACAGTGATTCAAATTTACCATAAATAGATATTTAATATCAAATTAAATAATTACAAAATAAAATAAAATTTTAAAATAAGTAATAACTTTATTTATGCCTCACAGAATTTTATCTCCAAAAGATTTAATAAGGTTCACATCCCCCTTGATAAAAGATAATTTAATAATAAATTAAATAATTATAAAAGAAAAATAAAATAAATGTAAAAGGTGGGAGAAAGTGGGAATATGGAAACATAAAATTAAACTTGAGGAATAGTAAATCACATGTGAATAGTAAAATCACATGTTCTCCCGGAAATCCACGAAGATCAATAATAAATTCTAATTTAATATTATATTATTTTGAAATTCAAATACCGCGCCAGCTCACTATAGTGATTTTCAAGCTTTACCGTATAAACTATAAGTGATAAAAATGAGAAAAGGGAATAGATACTTATAAAAAATCTTGAAATTGTACAGCTGTTTTTAGGAGCAAAATAATATAATATTACTTATTTTGCCTCTCGCGAGCCGTCAGGCTCGCGGTAGGTCCCACCTTCACGTGGATGACGCCATAAAGTAGTGGGCCGTACACATTGAACATGAAATGTTGTCGGGTATCATACCCAGTCAAAGTAAATAGACAAAGCAAAAGGTTTTCTATCTTTAACAAAGTTGATTGACTATTATTAATAAAAACTTCTATAAAACTTTATTAAATGTAAACTATTAAGAATGAAATGTACAAATAAAAATTCTGAACATTTCATTTGCTTATAACATTACCCTTTTCATCGGTAATTACATCTTGACTCTCATCACTATTTTTAACACTCATAATTACATTTCTTAATATATTATAAAATTCTTGAGAGTCCATGATAACATAACCACTTTTCTCCACTTCATCTTTTCTGACTCCAACTTCATAAACGGATGGTACAGGATCTAACTCTATTATACCAGCTCCTCCTGAGGTCTTATACCAACTCCCATGTTAATTATTTTTTTCTCTATATATTTAATTTATTAAATATATGAACATATGCAGAATAAATATTAACATTTATTCTGGCCAATCCATTGCCGTTGGGAGGGAACGATACAATACTTCAATTGATGAGGGGATAACAGAACCCTTCTCCCAACTTCATATTTTGTGATTTGAATATTTGATTGGACCTTAGTATATACGGTCAAAGAAAATAGTCAAAGCAAAATGTTTGTTATTTTTAACAAGGTTGATTCACTATTATTAATAAACACTTCTATCAAACTTTATTAAATATAAACTGTTAAGATTAAAATGTGCAAATGAAAATTCTGAACATCTCAATTGCTTATAACATTACCATTTTCATCGGTTATTACCTCTTGACTCTCATCACTATTCTTAACATTCATAATTACATTTCTTAATAAATTAGAAAGTTCTTGAGGGTCCATGATAACAGAACCCCTTCTCTCCACTTCATCTTTCTTGACTCCAACTTCAGAAACGGACAGTCCAGGATCTAACTCTATTATACCAACTCCTCCTCTGCGTATATCAATCTCCGACACGCTACAACGACCTCTCCGGTCGTCAATGACTGATCCACATTCTCCAAAACCTCCAATCAACAGATTGGACCTTCTTTCCGGTAAACACAAAGACATGGACCGAGAGAGAATTGGTTGGGCCCTACTAGGCGCACAGTGCCAAACATCTATATGTTCTCTATTGTACTTTTTGGACATCACATTGATAGACGGCGGTCTCATTACAGCATCTTCCTGCATTTACTAATAGAATACTTCAGATAACCCTTCATTTTACAATATGTAATACCCATTTTGATATTAGATTCTTACAGGCGACACCTGACCACTTATGGGACCTGTTTATCATTAATAGAACAATATTCATTACCATAATAAATTAACTCACGCTGACAATCTACCAGGAATACAAAATAAACTTGCAGACTGTCATTGCCATCTAACCTCCGGTCATACACATTTACTCTGACCAACCCACTGACGTGGGGAATGTGAACCTTGTTAAATTCTCCAAGAGATGAAACTCTGCGAGATATAAATAAAGTTATTACTTATTTTAAAATTTTATTTTATTTTGTAATTATTAAATTTGATATTAAATATCTATTTAAGGTAAATTTGAATCACTGTTAAACTCTTTGAGGGATGAAACTCTATCCGCTGCGCGTAAGTTTCATCGGTTGCGCCGAGTGTTGATCGCTCTGCGACACGATCAATTAGTTTATTTATAGGATGTAAACGATTATACGGCAATATAATTTTTTATTTTTTTATTTTTTTAAAAATGTATAATTTATTAGTAATTATTGATTCAATGTGGATTTGAATACTGTTAAACCCTCCAGGGGATAAAACTCTGTGAGGCATAAATAAACTTTATTACATTTAATAAAGTTTGATAATTTTTTTTATTAATAATAGTGAATCAACCTTTTAAAGATAGCAAATCTTTTGCTTTGTCTATTTTCATTGACTTGGTAAACTGAGATCCAATCAAAGATTCAAATTTTCTGTTGAATCAATATTTACTAATAAATTAAATATTTTTAGAAAAAAAAAATTTTTATATTGCCGTATATGAAGTTGGGAGAAGGGGTTCTGTTATCCCCTCATCAATTGAAGTATTGTATTTTTGCCTCCCAACAACAATGGAATGGCCAGAATAAATGTCAATTTTTATTCTGTATATGTTCGTATATTTAATAAATTAAATATATAGAGAAAAATAATAATTAACATATTATTTATGCCTCACAGAGTTTTATTCCCCAAGGGTTTAACAGTATTTAAATCCACATTGAATCAATAATTACTAATAAATTAAATATTTTTAAAAAAATAAAAAAATAAAAAATTATATTGCAGTATAATCGTTTACATCCTATGAATAAACTAGTTGATCATATCGCAGAGCGATTAACACTCGGCGCAGCCGAGAGAACTTACTCACAACGGGTAGAGTTTCATTTTCCGGAGGGTTTAATAGTGATTCAAATTTACCTTAAATAGATATTTAATATCAAATTATAGAATTACAAAATAAAATAAAATTTTTAAATAAGTAATAACGATGATATGTTATATTACAACGATATTGGTTTTGAACCACTGTTGAAAAAGTAGGCAGATCACAATGTAATGTTTGAATTTATTAATGAAAATATCTATTAATTTTGTTAAACGTGAGTGGTTAAATGTGATAGTTAAATTTCTGAATATCTCATTTTAAAAATAGCGGGAGATTTGAAATTTGAAATTTAAAAATTTTGTATTGTGATTTTCAATTGATCTTCATGGATTCCCACGACACGATTCATGATTAAACATAAAGGACAAAATAATACTATTTCCCATGTGTAGACGAATTTCAATTCTCTTGGTTGAAAATGGGATTCCATGATAGTTGATTCATATTTTCTTTTTATATTATATTTTTGGTAAATTTTTTTATATAGTTATTCATGGGGAATAACTATGTTTATTATTTTTATTAATTATTTAATTTATTATTAAATATCTATTTACGGGGAATGTAAACCCTATTAAATCTTTCGGGGATGAAACTTTGCGAGTCATAAATAAAGTTATTAATTATTTTTAATTATTTTTTATTTTATAATTATTTAATTTATTATTAAATATCTATTAAATGTGAATTTTAATACTGTTAAACGCTCTGGAGGATAAAATACTACCTGCTGCGCGTAAGTTTCCTCAGTTGCGCCGAGTGTTGATCGCTCTGCGACACGATCAACTAGTTTATTCGTAAGACGTAAACGGTTATACGGCAATATAATTTTTTATTTTTTTTTATTTTTTAAAATATTTAATTTATTAATAAATATCTATTCATGGAGAATGTGAACCCTGTTAAACTTCTGGGAGATGAAATTCTGCGACGCATAAATTAATATGTTAAATTTTATTTTATTTTTTCTAAATATTTAATAATTTAAATGTGATTGATGTTTACTCTGACCAACCTATTAGAGTTAGGATACACAGGATAACGAGGTGTTAACGTTATCATACGACGGTGAAGTAAGATAATAGACTAAGATGAAAAGGAAAGAAAATTCATTACATTTATTTTTATCATTGATACATTGGGTTCTTTCTATGGAATCCAAAATATCTCATATGGACCAACTACGGCATCATTAACAGATGTGGGTTCCGTGATGAACTGAACAATGCATTGTCTGGGTGTTGTGGCTGGCCATGAGATGATGTTGAGGAAGAAATTTGATTTCGAATAAACACATTAGTATTATAATAGTTTAAGAGGGTTTAATTATTCTACATTGCTTAAATATGGCTTAAAAAATAATTTAATATATAAAAATGGTTATTTTTTTTATAGAATTGTATTAAATTTAAAAAATTATAGTTGACATATTATATCTATAATTTAAATTTATTTTTATAATATTTGAATGCAAACACATAAATGACATGTATCAAAATAATTCTTTTTACAAAAATTTTAAAATTAAGCTTTTTAATTAATAGCTAATGTACATTGTCTTCATTTTCTTTAAACAATAAAAATTATCTTTTACTTTGGTTTAACTACTTCAAATGAAGTCCTAAAACAATATTTTGAATTTCAACACAATCATTTAATAATTTATTTCCTCTCTCGATCTTGAAGGAAAAAGTTTTATTTAGTTAATAGGACTATAAGCCATTTGTCTATATTCAATTTAAGAATGATGGTTTATTTATTTATTTATTATTATTATTTTTTTGAGTAAGTCTACTAACTCTAAAATGTTTACTAAATTTTTTTAGTATGGGGTATTATTTTAGTCTTATTATATAAGAAAATGTTATTTATACCAATTTTTTGACCGAATTATACTACTGAAATTAATGTCCATGGAAAATTGATATAAAATACTATAAAATATACTCAGGTTTAGCATTAGACAATTTTGTACTTTTTTGAATATTTTGTTTTTAATCATATTTTTATAATAAGAGTGGTTTATTTTGTAGTAATTATTGATTTTATTACTAAAAAAAAATTAAATTAATTAGATATTCTAATTATATTTGTTTATTATTATTTTTTGTAAAATTATATTATTATTTATTTATTTTTTAACAAATGTGATCTACTCACTTAGCTATTAATGTCCGATAAATTTAATATTTTTATAAAATAATATACTTAATAAATACTACATAATAAATAGTTTCAATCATAAAAATATATAAAAAAGGGGCTAAAGCTATTAAAAAACATAACAACGTATTATGCTTAAAAACACCAAATCTATTATATAAAAAGATTCCAGAGAAAAACCAGATTGAGTTATGAATTCACTCTAAATTAAGAGATAATCTTTAAAAAAAAAATCTATCATTATTGAAGACAATTACTAAAATAGACTATCAAAATTAATTAGCGGCATTTTTCATACCATTTTTAAATTTTAAATTCTCTTATCACGTATTTACGTTCAAATTTCAATGTATTTAATGTTTACTAAATGACAAATTTGTAACTAGTTAGTAGTTTGTTTATATGAGAATCTTTTCATATATATATTTTTAATTTTATCATTCTTAATTTAAAATAAAACAAGCAACTTAAACTTTTCATACTCATTTTTAAAATTTTTTTTCTTTCCATCTCTCTCTCTCTCTCTCTCCCCATTTCCAATTTGGTGATGGCATTTTTGCCTGGCACCCCGCGCCATAGTATATTAATGATTTGGAAAGATGAACAAGATGATCAAGAATTACAACCGGAGTTCCAAAAAATCTAGTTAAAAATATAGTCGTCAAGTATATGAGAATATTCTTAATATTTTAAGTATAAAAAAATTTTCATACTTATTTTTCTTTAATTTTTTTATTCTTACTTTTAAATGAAAATAACAATTTATAAAAAAATGAGAACTATTACAAGTATAAAACTTCTCATGCTTATTTTTCTTAATTTTTTCATTATTAGTTTTATGTTGAGCATGATTAACTTCTTATATTATTTTTTAAAACTTTTTTTCATTTTTAATTTTAAATAAAATGAGTAATTTATAAGAAAATAAAACTATTTCAAGTATGATAAATTTTTCATACTAATTTTTTTAATTCTTTATTATTAATTTTAAATAAAATGAGTAATTTGTAAAAAATATGAACTATTTTAAATATGAAAAATTTCTCATATTTATTATTTCTTAATTCTTTATTATTAGTTTTAAATAAAATGAGCAATTTATAAAAAATATTCTTATATGAGAATATTCTTATATTGTGATAAATGAGAAATTTTTCTCATAATATGTGTGTGTATAATAATATTATCATTTTGTAATATATGAAAAATTTATTATAACATGTGTATATATGAAAATATTTTTATATTATGATATATGAAAAATTTCTCATACATTTGATGTAAAAAAAAGAAAAACTATCTAATTTGATCAAAAAAATCCAAAAAGTTAATTTTTCTACTTAATGAATGAATTTAAAAAAAACAATTTAAAAGTTAATAAATTTTTTTTATTTTTTTCTAATCGTTTTTGTTTTTTTTTTTATAATAAAACAAATCTAAAAATATAATTATTTTAATTAAAGTTAAAAAAAATTTATCAAAGACAAAAAAAACTCATATAAAAGTTTTAAATTGACTTTTTTAAAAAATAAATAACAAAATTAAAAAACATAATGTGACATTTTTTTTGAATTTGGCATTAATTTTTTAATTTTTGAAAATATAAAAAAACTGTCACTAAAAATAAAAAATAAAAAATAAAAAATAAAAAATAAAAAATGCTCAACCCCAATCCATTGTCAGGTTATTAATTCATCAAAACTTGCTCCAGGAATTATTTCAGCATTCCGTATTTTTTTTGGGGTCAAATGTTTGGGGAAGGGTACCATCGGTCTATAATATATACTCTTTTTTTATATCAGAAAATATAAATATATATTAGTTAATAAAATAAAAATATTATTGTTATGATTTTGGTTGGGGGTAAGGGGTGCTTCAGGGTACTCTGTTAAATTTTTGGGCATGATTGAATTTTTTTTTAAGGATTAGCTCAGGCTTTAGGGTAAAAGTCTCCAGTTATGAGTCCAAGCTTGTGAGTGGGATTTGGACAGACTATGATCAGGTCTTTGTTTTTTTTGTTTTTTGTTTTTTTTGTTTAATTTATATTTTTATTATTTTTATAATTATTTAGTTTATAAATTTATAATATAATATCAGTTTACTACTTTATTAGTAGTAGTTAATATATTAATTTTAAAATTATAAATTTAAAGTTTATTATATTATAGTATAAACTTAAAATTTATTAATTTATATATTATAAACTAATATATTAAAATTATAATAATAAAATTTTAAATTAAACTATAAACTAGTTACTATTTTATTATATTATATAAATATAACTTTATTATTTTATTAGTTAATATTATATTAAGTTTATATTTTATTTGTTTATTAGTTTACTATAAATTTATCATTAATTTATATGTGTATAATTTATATTATTATAAGTTTATTAATTTATTATAATTTATAAGTTTAACAATTAAATATAATAAGCTTGAATAATTAAAATAATAAGAATTTAAATTTATTAATCTTTTAAAAATTTTATTTATAATTTTTTTTTACTATTTTAGTTTTTTAATTCAAAACAATAAAAAGCAACCAAACATAGGGCTTTTTTTTTCTTTGTTTAAAACTTAATTTTTATAAACTCATTTTTAGGACTTAATTTCTTATAAAGAATTTTAAGTAACTAAATAATAATTATTATTTTGCAAGTACACACATCTATTAATTTATTATATAATTTATATATAATAAAAAAAACTAATTGGTAGGTGGGCTTGGGCCAAATCTATGGACGATCGGGCGGCAACCCAACTTAACTTGTGAACTTAAAAGTGCGACTCAGGCCCAAAAAATAAATAATACAGACCAGCCATACCCATACAGTAATGACTTTGGATGGGCTTCGGACCCATCGTGTCTCAAACCGTTTTTACCCCTAGGTGGTTCAGCTCTATTCCGAATTCACGACAAAAATTTACGTGTTTGTCATGTGAAATGTGTTTTGGGCCTTATGTTTAGCAACGGAAACGTGGACGTATTGCCAGCAAGTGAAAGCTTCAACCTTTGTCAGTCGGCCACGCCGTCGAATAATACATTCAAACTTCCCATCCCATGGCCATGCCCAATATTGGCCATGAGAGACGATGGCGTACCAACAACGCCTCTCCACTCCATAGACCATAGTCCAGTCTCCTCCCCCTCTGAGTCTCTGACCTCTCTGAGGCGCTGAGCGTACAAGAGAACCACGAAAAGTGTGCTAAGCCAGGGCTTCCCTCCACAAATCTTGGGAGTTCAAGGTCTCTGTGAAAGGGAGTCCTCTCGTTAAAAGTGTTTCAGAGAGATGCCTGCGCCTGCGGGGTTCGGAGTGAAAGGGTGGTGTCAAAGTAAACAAGTGTGGGAGATAGAAAAAGACGAGAGAGAATCAAACATGAAAGGGGCGGTTGAAGGAAGGCTGTGTGAGGAGTTCTCACCCGGTTATTACGGGCTGTGCACAATAGGGGGAATGCTCAGCGCGGGCACCACCCATCTCGCCATCACTCCTTTTGATGTTCTCAAAGTTCATATGCAGGTAACGCATTCACTACCATTCCGTCTTTCTAGTTTTTTCCTCTACGGTTTTTAGTTTTGCGTTTCTTTGTTCGTGCTTTTTCAATCCGACGCTCTTATAGTAATCCTATTTACCCTCTTTTGATTGGCATGTTATGTAATTGGGTGAATTTGAGTGTTCTGATGCATTTCTCGGTGGTTTTCCTCGTTCTCGTACATTACCGTGACAGTTTCTCCCCTTCTGTTCTGGTGACATTCTGTCACACTTTGTTAGTTGATTACCCAGAACTTCTGAAACTTTAGTTGTTTTGTTTGAGCAGTGCTATTCCATTATTTATCGCGCCTCGTATGAAAGCTTTTTTCTGTCCTTATTGCTTGTTTGTTAAGGGTTGGTGGCGCTGGGGCCCTAGCAGAATCATCAATCAGCATGTCCCTTCTCCCTCGTTGCCTGACAGCATATAAATAGTCACATCCTGTTGGTAGGAAGAACGGAAAACAAAAACTGTTTAAAGTACTTTTTAAATCAATTTCTGTGTTAAGTGAAGAACAAAAATAAATAGTAAGAAGAAAATCTGATTGAGGCTAGTGTTTCGTATTATATCCTTAAGACAGAGTCACCCCCCACACATGTGCCAATGTGTTTCATGAATGTCTATCTCCTAAGATACAATGTTCAACACCGGTAGAAGAAGCAATACAACATTCAACACCCGTAGAAGAAGCATTGCAATCTCCGGGTACACTGAACCGAATAGATGTTTCTTCTCTCAGAATTGCATAATGCAATATGTAGAATGAAGGAAATTAAGATGCCGAAATGATGCAGAGGCTGGGGGGTTTAAATAGCCATGCAGGTAGCTTTTTGGAACATGCAAAAATTTGTTCAGACTTATGAAATGGTTTAAACCGGTTCAGAAAGACACCAAGCCCATTCGATTTGAGTTTAATGGCTTAAAATACTGTTTTGGAAAGTTCCACACCCGTTGGGCCTTTATGGTTAAAACCAAATCAAAAAATTATTTATACAAAATTTAAATAAAATTTCTCTAAAAATATAAGGTCCTTGGATCTTTGACCAAACCTAAGCTCGGCCCGGCTGGCCGAACGGGGGCACAGCGGTGGCACGCGCGTGTTTCTTTATTAAGCCAAAACCCACACTTGGGTAGGTCCTCTGTCATCCACAAAACTTGTTACCCCTTGAGGCTCTGAACTTGAAGCTTATATACCTACTTAAGAATCCTATTCTTTTAATGTGGGACAGAACTTCAGTTTTTCCATAAAACGCATTTAATTTCATGTTTGAGTAGTGACTTTAAACAACAAATTCTCATTCTCCTCTTAACGGATTTTTGTAAATGAATATACGTCGTTGTTCATTTGCTCGCAAAGGAGAACGCATAGCAACCGGACCCATCTTAAAAAACGTGTGGGTCCCACCTTTTATTTTGGCCCAAGTTTGCCAAAAATTATTTTTAAAAAATTCGTTTATAACACTTCCATGAGAAACAAATTGTTCTAGGGGCTCCCTTCCAAATCCTGGGGTTGTCATTTGATTGCCTTCTGGTTGATTTTGGACAATGTATTTTTCCATATTTCATCACTTCCTTCATTGTTCAACCATAAGTGGATAGTTTTTCTCTTCATGTATTTATCAGTGTATGTGTTTCGTAATAGAATGGCTTTTTTTCTCCATTGGAAAAGAGAATCTGTACCCTTCAGGTTTGTTATTCCCTTTTCATGCTAATCTAATATATAATTTGTCATATTTATTCCTTATGCAATTTAAATGTTCTAAGTTTGCATTCTTTTATCTTTGGTTGGTTACTTCAGTCCATATTGTTCTTCAGAACACCTGACTTTGTCTTCAATTGTATATTTATAGTAGTCTTTATACAGCAATATGTTTACTTTAGGTGAACCCAGTCAAGTACAATGGCATCTCATCAGGTTTCAGTACCCTGTGGAAAGAACAAGGTCCTTCTGCCCTTTGGAGAGGTTGGTCTGGCAAATTATTTGGATATGGTGTTCAAGGTGGATTCAAGTTTGGTCTCTATGAATACTTTAAGAAGCTATACTCCGATGTGTTGGTAGATCATAACAGGAGTGCCATATTCTTTGTCAGCAGTGCATCTGCTCAAGTATTTGCTGATGTGGCTCTGTGTCCGTTTGAAGCAGTTAAAGTCCGAGTTCAAACGCAGCCCAGTTTTGCAAAGGGCTTGGCTGATGGGTTTCCAAAAGTATATGCTTCCGAAGGGCTTTCTGGGTATATTAGTCGATAGCATGATCATCTTTTCTTGTCTTCCTTTGTGTACTATTCTCGTCTTGCATTGTACTAAAGCCGGAGTGCGTTTATACTTGAATGCAGCTTTTACAGGGGACTTTTTCCACTTTGGGGTCGTAATCTGCCATGTAACATCTCAACTGCAAATTCTTTATGTTTCTGATTGCTTGTTTTGGGAATTTGCTAGCTTATATATATATTTTTTCTGATTGATTATTCATGTTACCTTTTCTATTTCCATGCTGTCATAGTGCATATGTTATTATGTTATAGTTCTGTGTCCTTTTTCTTCTCTGTGATTCTTTGTTAATTTCTCTAGGAAATAATTGAACTTATTCGCTTAGGAATTACAATTGCGAGAAAATGGCTGGTAGAAGTTTCTTTGCAGTAACTTTTCCCCTGCTTTCCTCGTCTTCTTTTTGTTTGGCGGCTATAACCCGCAGAGTAAAACATATATTTTCACATAAATCACGTGGTAATGGTGTGGTGCTTATAAAACCTTCCTGGTAGGATAACTTTTTATGTTGCTTCTCAGCTCCTAAACTTAAGATAGATAATTCATTCAGATACAAATTTCACTCAAAGAATCAATTAGATGCAAATGCGAATTTTTAAGTAGGGTAAATCTCGAATCGAACAAATAGGAAATTGGAACCAGTATATGGGAGTAGGAATAAGCAAATAAAGCAGCATGGTTAGGAGTAGTAATCAGATATTGGAAGGGGTCCTTTGTTGCTAGTTGCTCTCTAAGAGTTGATGGATGCCCTCCTCTAAAAACTTTTCAAGCTCTAGCTTTTTGGAGGGAAATTCTGCCAGAATGTGAACCGCCTGAGTAACGTGATTGTTGAAGGAGACTCTCTAAACATTGTGAATGCTTTAAATAGGGACTGTATGGATTTCTCTGATGCTGGTAACATTATTATAGAAAGCAAAGCTTTGTTTTCTTTGTTTAGGCTCTGTCTCTGTTCCATGTGAAAAGGATAACAAATGCATGTGCCCATTCCTTTGCAAAGTTTGCATCAGTTTTGGATGTTGCAGATTAGGTTTGGCTAGAAAGTTATCCTTTTGGGGCATCCACTATTCTTTCAGAAGATGTACTATCATTTTCTTGTAACTGAATTTCTTTCGGAAAAAAAAAACAAATCATTATAGTTCTTTTAAAATCTCCCAGTCAATTCCGGTACATTAGTTCCCTTCATTGAACATTTGGGATAAATCATGGATCCTTGATAGTTTATTTTCATGGTATAGATCCCAATCATCATTATATATGGTCTACAGTAGTATTAAATATAAAAAAATCGAGATGGAAATGGAGAATTTACCTGCCTTGTGGTTTCAAGTCACTTTCTATAGAAGCCCAAATCCTCCTCCAGTTACACTTCACCTAAAAGAAATGAACAACGTAGTTTACTATGAGATGGGGCGACTAAGAAAGCTTAAGTAGCCAAGTGCAATCATTTAGTAGCACACCTCAATGTCTGTTACATTGCTTTGGTTTTGTTCTACACACCGTGGGATTAGGCCTGCACACTTCAATAGAATCTACAAAACAGGTTCTAAATCAAATCTCAATTGTGGCGACTACCTATTTAGAGTTTAGAACACACAATTCACTCATAGATCTGTTGACAATGTGCTTTTAATTGCTGCCGCGAAGTCATTGAAAAATTCTCACAGAAGATTATATATAAAGAGAAATGGAGCTTCTTCCTAATAACCAAAACCAAAGCCAGATGAAACACCAAAGCAACCCATTGTGACATGCATTCAGTATATTCCTTTCCAACCTCATTTTCAACAAAGTTTGAATCTTTTAAATAAGATTCTATTTGATTCCCTAAAGCAGTAAGAGATACATATACCAAAAAACATGTTACATTGCATAATGTTTAAAATACATTTATGCTAAAGGTTCAAAAAGTATTAGCGGAGGTAAGAAAAATGGTTTAAAAGGGTGAATGATAAGAATTCATCCAGACTTAGAAATGATAATTTCTTGAGTAATGATTGGAATAACTGCAGCATTTGGTGAGAGAAAACATAGAACCAAATATTTGCAGAAATTGTTTGTGCCTAAAGGTACATTGGACCTGGAGGAATGTAATTGGTAATGGAGTTTTAAGAGGAAAATACAGGGGTTTTGTATGACTCTGAATATAACAATACAAATAAGTTGTTGTTAGTTTTAATGAGGAGCAAAGAGATGAAGAAAAGAAATGCAAGAGAGTGAGGTTTGACTTCATGTATCGGAAACAACATCAATGAAGTGGAACTCACGGCTTTGAATAGATTAATATGTACTCTAAAGTCTAAACTCATATGGATATATGCACATACATAAACTGATTAAAGTGGTAATATAAATGAAGTGGAAAGGGAGCTTTTTCTTTTGGTGTCTAGAATGAGGTCATTTTTATGTTGTTTGATTTGAAGTTGGAGTAATCCAACTTGTAGGTTCTTACGTTAAAGGTTTGAATTTGGTAGGAAAGAAAAAAAGTAGTGACCTGAATTTTTTGACCTGGGTTTTGTAAGACATCATCAATACACATTTTTTTACCTGAATTTCTTGGTGCTCCTATATGTGTATGCAAGAAAGAATTAGATCCAAGTCTCAACACATGACTATAACAATAGATTACCGAAAAAATTATCAATTTACACAATCCTATTCTCAATCTTCAACAACGACCACAAAAACAAAATGGAAAGGAAACAACCAGTACAGAATAAAATAAAATAAAATCAAACCGAATAAAACTGGAAAAGAAGAAGACACTGGAAGAAAAATGAAGAGGAAGATCTTTCTTCTAAAATACAGGAGAAAGACAAAGAGAAAGATATACAAAAAAATACAAACGAAAAAGGGAAAGAAGAGAGATAAGTGAAGAAGATGAAGGAAATCACGGTGAAAAACCAGTACTTACAATTCATGTGGCTGGAAAATAATTGAATTAGAACACTAAGATAAAAACCACATTTAAAACATATATTTTCACATAAATCACGTGGTAATGGTGTGGTGCTGACAAAATCTTCCTGGCCAACCATTCAGTTTTTT
>JAOTRH010000024.1:21896287-21906363 GCA_034768845.1 Heliamphora exappendiculata
CTTGATAAGAGGGTTTACTTTGTTGTCAGACAAACTTAACTGCTCATCTCTACACCAGCTGACACTGCAAAACATAGCTACTCTGGGGAATTTATCATCTATTTGGAATATTTAAAGGGTTATTAATTTTAGGATTAAAACTTTGGCCTTTCTTTTTATTTGATGTTTTTCTTAATTTTTGGAGAGCCAAATGGAGTGCTTACTGGAAAAGAAAAAGAGAGCCAAATGGAGGCTGACTACTATGATTTGTATAGAATGTTGTAAATTAACTTTTTTGCATGTTTACGTGCATATAAATATTCAATTTCTACCGATTGGGATTTACAGTCACGTATTATATGTTTCCAAATTTTGGAATCAAGAACCCATGTAGTGAACTCTTCAAGACTTGAATGCTTTATACACTTTACGTGTAGTTTGACCTTCAACTTAAAAATGCAATGTGTAGTCAATTTTAACTTATTTCATTTTCCTTTATCAAGACATTAAGTTGGACCTCTATATGAAATGAAATTCCAACTTTGCCTGTTTTGTGCCATCAGGTTATTGCTGAAAGCCTGTCAGAAGAAGAGATTGCTGGTTTAAGAGAGATGTTTAAGGCAATGGATACTGATAACAGTGGTGCTATCACATTTGATGAACTCAAAGCTGGTTTGAGAAGATATGGCTCTACCTTAAAGGACACGGAAATACGTGACCTAATGGATGCTGTAAGACAGTTGTTGTCAAGCATTCTTGGTCCCTTGTGTTGTCTGTCATTTCCTTCTTTCTTTTCTTTTTTAATGCGTTATCCTTTATTCTTTCTTTGTTATATTTGTTAGAATTTGTTGGTGGTAAGATTAAATGTTGCTAGTCACTGGAATGAAGTGCATAGCCTTCTAACCTTCCCCATTAGGATGATCGGAAGTTGTGGCATTTTATTGGTTTCTTCAATAAGATTTAAGGTCATGGTTGTAGTTTATTCTAAGGGGATTAGGGAAAATTGTTTAGTGGAGTACATACTGCAATATTATGGTAGGAATGATCGGCTAGGCATGTGGAGCCTGCTAATTTTTGGGGGTCCGACTCATGACCTGACTTGTTCTAGAGGCATTACGGTTTAAAATAGAATTTTTTGTGAGGCGTAATTCATGGAGCGGGGGTGAGGGTCGGAATTTTTTTTTTGATTTTTTTTTGGTTTATGACCCGTTTTGGGTCTTTATATTTGTTGCTTTACTTAGGATTTTAGTATCCTTGTAATTTTGTATTGCTTTTTCTCATGGTGAAAGCTGTATCAAGTCCGTAAACGTAGCCCTAGTTTTGAGTGAACCATGTAAAATTGTGTCTTATGTATGTGATTGATTCTTTTTTCGTTGGTTGTTTTTTTGTTTTCTGCCATAAAATTGGCTGTTTCTTGTTTAAGAATATTTAAACATGACTGCAAAATCTTCAGTGATGTAGCAGATAATTATATATCGAATATGGAAAGATTTTCTTACTTATGACACATTTTTGAACCATTAGGTGGCTGTTTATTTGTGTCCGAGCAAGTTCGTGTACTCCCAATGTGGTTTCTATCCTTCAAAGTATATTATAGCCAGGAAGTAAACAGATATTGCTCTATTTCTGATGTCGTGGCAAAATCAAGAGGTTGATTATGCTATATAATATAGACTTCCCTTTTTTAAGGGTCTTAGACTTGCCTTTCTTGGTTCTGTAATTTTCCTTGGGGATTTTGGATACGAGGGTGACTTTGATCTACAAGACTACAACTATAGGTCATTTTGCTTATTTTTTGTGCGCGGACCTATTTTTGTATTTCTGAGTCATCATTGTTGTTTTCAGGCTGACGTGGACAATAGTGGGACCATTGATTATGGGGAATTCATAGCTGCAACAGTTCATCTCAACAAACTAGAACGAGAGGAACATCTCGTGGCAGCATTTCAGTACTTCGACAAAGATGGAAGTGGCTATATTACAGTTGACGAACTTCAGCAGGCCTGTGCGGAACATAACATGCCTGATGTTTTTCTCGAAGATGTTATTCGAGAAGTTGATCAAGATAATGTAAGTTCACACACTTGCGAGGCAATCACATTGTTGTTATTTTGCATAAAGATACAGGTCACTGTTGCAAAGCTGTTCAATGATACAAACTACTCAAACCTAGGCATCAATGCGTGGTAAGGAGCACCTCATCCACAGGCCAACCCTTGGTCTTAGACGACTTGATGTCTTGTATTGTACAAAATTACACCATTTTACAACATTTAATATAATTATAATTGTGAAGGCTGGGGATTTTTTTCTCATCTCATTGTTGTCGATCGAAAAAGAAAAAACAAAAACTCATCTTAGCTGAAGTAATACATTCTGATTTCTGATTGATGGCTTCTTTCAGGATGGGAGGATTGACTATCAGGAATTCGTTGCTATGATGCAAAAAGGCAATGCAGGAATTGGAAGACGAACTATGCGAAACAGCCTGAATTTGACTATGAGAGATGCACCAGGAGCTCATTAGATTTGTATTAGTTACATTAGTAGAGGTACTTTTCAGCTATATGCATATCGTTATTTCAATCATCCCACCCCTCAGAATTTTACTTTTTCACAAGCCTTGTGAACAGGGAAAAATATGGACTTGGATTTTAGAATAATCTTAGTACACACAGTTGCACACTTGATGATGGAGGTAAAATATTTGACCTGCAATTTACTGTACCACTTAATTAAATAACTTACGAAACATTTAATACTAACTTTTATGCAACAGAAGTATTGATTTTGATTGATTAGTCTAATCTTTCAGCTTGTCAAATGAAGTACCAATATAAGTTTCCAAATGTACCGTACTACTCTGTCAAGATGCCTTTTTGTAGTGATGATGTTACCAATTCAATATGTAAGCATGACACATGCCTTTTGTTCTATAGAATGTTGCGGCCACTCTACTTAATTTTTGTTGCTGAAGTTAAATAATATTTTACTTGAATAAAATTTGCTCATGGGGGATCCGATGATCGAACATTTTCCTTTCTCCTACTGTTAAAGTGGAGTAGTTGGGCTCACATTGAACACTTCAGATTGCTTAGCATCGGGGTTTTTTCTGGGGGGTGGATAGTATATAGGTACAAGTTCAAACATTTTCCTCACAAAATATAATATAACATGCAGTAGAACTATTTAGCATACCTAGTGGACTGAAGCTGACCCAATCTAAGTCCCTTGAGTTAGAGTATTACTTCTTTTTGATCACTCAAGGAGGCGGTGAAGGTAGCATACACAAAAATTGCTTCAGCAACATGGGCATACTAGTATGCAATTTCATTTATTGCTTTGGTTCATGATGCTTATTATACATTCAGGATTTCTTTACAACGTAATTAATCGTATATGAATTGTTAAATTGCAATCAAAGTTAAACTTAGAATTGAAATGAATAATGAGGTTGGAAATTTCAAATTGATTGGGATGTAATAATTTTGGGCTTTGCTAAATAGTTAAAACACATTAATAAACTAATGAATTATATTCCATGTTTCAAATAGAGTGTCCTACTAAATGTATGTAGGATTTAAAAAATAAATAAGTAAATGTGATGTGGGTGGTCCTACATTTTTTCTGGAAAGTGGAATTGGGAAAGAAAGGTTATATTTCTGAATTAATTTCAACCATTGATTCGTTTAGATTTGGGAAGGATAATTATCGAACAACTTTCCTGAATAGAAATATAAATAAAAAATCTTAACCATTGATTGTGAAATGGTCTCAACCATTCGTTGGGTTATAAATGTCACATGAAGCGTTTTGAATCACAATATAGATAGTCAATATGGTAGTTCCTTTCTCCCTGGTCTTTGGTTTTTAGTTTTGTCTTTATCCATTTTTTGATTAGGGGATAGGGGAGCAGGGAAGAGAGGTTCTAAGTGTGTCAGGAAAAAAATTTAAGAAATTGGAAGAAACTTTCTTGCTTCATAATTGCAGTGTCCTAAAGAGCTAAGGAAGTTCAGAAGTTGAATATGAAAGTTGAAACTTCAAAGGTTAAAGTGGGAATTTTGCGTCAGTGTTATCATTTGAGAAGGCTTGTTAACCTCTGCTTCCCCGTTCCCCTTGGATTAGCCTGTGTTCACTCCTGTCCAATGATTTGTTTGTCAATTCTGTGATTGGCTTGCAGTCTCATATTCTAACACATTTGCAGGTTGTACAGCAAAGCAAGGAGATGGGGGTTGGTACTAAAGTTCCTACTCCTGGAGATAATTTTGGGATTCTCCCCTGCTCCGATGCATCGCCCAATGTCAGAGGAGGTCTTTGGGGGGTTTAGTGGTGGAGCACGTGCCAGTCTTGCCTTTAAATTGTTGTATAACTGGAGAATTGTTGTGAGCATTATAAGCTGACAGCTTTGAAGTGATGCAGCAGTTCAAGATTCCAAGTTATTCGGTGGTGTTCTTGTGTCGGATGCTTTGTGCTTATTTTTTATGCGGATGTGGGCCGAGAGTGGGGAGTTGCATCAGATTGTGCTTTGATGACTCAGGGATATAACTTAATTGTTATTACTATTTAAACTGTTTTTGGGTTAGTTGTTTGGATTAGTGAATGGAGGATCTGACAGGGCCTTTGAATATCATAATACATGGCTAGTGCATTGTCAGGAAAGGCTATTTCGCCCCAAAAAAAAAAAAAGAAAAAAAGAAAAAGAAGTCATCGTTGCTTTTAATTCCTGGGGTGGATGGAATTCTTCCACCAATAATGTATGTCGGGTGGACCGAATGTTCTCAACTCTTGCAAAATGAACACACTTATCAGGAGCACACTGGCCAATTCGGGTTGGCCAAAATACTCTCTGATGGCTTTCAACTTAAAGGAGAATGAAGGTTCTTAGTTTCTTAAAACAATATTGATAGGGAGTCTTATGTTTGCACGCACGTCCCTCCTCGATTTTCTCCTTTATTTATAGTGGAGCATGGCTTTCCCTTCAAGGTAGGTAAACTTTGTTTAACCAGTGCTGAGTCTGCTAACCTAATAAGTTGGAAATTAACTCGGTTCTTTTTTCTAGCCGGAAGGAGCCCTTTCTCCTGGTTCCTGACAGGGGATTCAAATTATTATAAATGCACAATTAGTGCCAGCCAATGTTTGGGTGTTGTGTTAATAAGGCTATCGACGTTAGTTTGATTGAATGATGCCATTTGACGGTAGTCTTATCGAATGATGCTATGTGCGAAGCAACTTCTTGCTGGTTTCTTTCTTTCACCTTTGCCGATTACAAGAGTACCTTGGCTCTGTACAGAGACTTCCTAGGCTCGATCAAATGTAATGTTGCTTTGCTCTTGCTGTGCGCTATTCCTTGGGGGTGTTCGGTACTGATCTTGTGAGTTCTGCGACCGACGCTAATTTATCCTCCCACAATTCCTTCTGCAGTGAACATGCTATGCAGGATTATGGTGTGTTCAAGGCATCAGATGGGTCACACGATACATTGATCTTTGACGATGGGAAGGATAGTCATATAGTAAAGAGAAGATTAAAAAAAAATGTTATTATTTTATTATTATTACATACAGTTTTTATATTTGTTTTTTTTTCTTTTTCTTATGGAAGTGATGGGATGTAGATGATTAAACGGTCGATTAAAGAAATCTCAACATTTGTTTCTAAAATAAAACAAACACACACATATATACATAAAAAAAAAAAAAAACAACAACTAACCACAAGAAATAAGTTTTTTTTTTTTTTTGTTTTTTGGGTGGGGTTGGGGGAGGGGTTGTTATTCTTTATTCGAATTTGTCTGGTTGCACTTGATACACTTATGTAATGACTTTTATATAGAATTTACAATGCTTTTAACTTTTGGTTGTTGGAGGAGTTTGGCAAAGCTACTAATAATTTTTTATTTTTAATTTTAATTATAAATTATAAATTTGTTTAAATACTTATAATTTTTGTTACAATGTATAATTATTATTATTTATTATTTTAACTATAATTTATAATATTTATAAAATATTTATAATTTGTATTATAAATTATAATTTATAAGATATAAATTTCAGCGATATAAAACACTATCTTTATAAAAATAAAAATAAAAAAAGATAAAGAAATAAGAAAGCAAAATAAGCAGTTGGCAGTCAATAAGCAACTCCGTCAGCGTCGTAAATCTACCCAAACGGGGCAACGTCGTAAATCTTGTGGTCGTAGTAGTATGACTCATCAGTCAATCAACTCCGTCAGCAGCGTGGTTGGTAGTGGTTTGCGACCCAACATCATCAATGATCAAACTAAGGGTTTCTAAAGTTGCGGTTTTTTTCATTTTTCTGTTTTTTAAATCCATTTGTATTATAATAAATTATACAATAGTCGATTGCCATTTTAGGGAGATATATTGGATAATGGTAATAAGGCCGACGACTTCATCCTTCCTGAGCAAATCATTCAAATAAAAATACTAAATATATTGGATAACGGTAATTATATAATTGAATTAGATTCATTTTTAAAAAAATAAACAAGTACAAATTTGGAGAACAAATTGTTTATCATTTTTGAAAATAAATATAATTGAATTGTATAGTATAGTTATAATTAATTATTCAATCAATTTAAATGATTTCATGAAGAATTATTGACATTAAATGGAGAGATGGATTCACCGAAGGGAATTCACCTGGTGAGGTGAGGTGAGGTGCCTATCTATCTGTCGATAGCAGATGGTGTGATAGCTGTGTAATTCCCTTTTTTGTATTTAAAAGGAAATGTGACCAAAAATATTTCCTTTGCACCGACGCTTGGTAGCTGGAACTTTCAAATCACTATTATGTTAAGATCACTATTATGTTAAGATCACTATTATGTTAAGATGTTAAGATGGTGATGTGTTCCTCTTATAGCCTATTTGGCCTGAGTTTTTTTTTTTTTTTTTTTTTTAAAGTAGTTTTTAAGTTTTTTGATTTCTTTTTTTAATAAAAAAGAAAGCAAATGTAAAAAAATGTAAAAAAAAAATCAACTGATTACATAAACAGACCAAACAAACAGGCTTTTTAACATATTTTTAAACAAACAGAATTTAAAAAAAAAAAAAAAAAAAACTAACCCAAACATATACTTGAAAAATATTAGGAAAAAATCAAACTACATGTATTTTAATTACAAAATTAATAACAGATTAATAATTATTATCGGTAAAAACGTGTTATTTTTATTTTTCTAATCAAACATATTCTTACCAATAAAAATTAATGATCTATAATTAACTCTGTATTTTAAATTTATTCACGTTAAATCTATGCACACAGTCAAATTGACAAAAAAAGTGATGTGATGCTGAAAAAGAATTAACATGGAAATCTGCTGCTGAAATTCTAATGATAATATATATATATATATATCTTAAAAATTCAAAGAGCAGGTGTTTTGGGAGGAACATCCTCATAAGAATCTAAACAAAACCCACACATATAAATGTAGAATTCCATCAATTATGCATCCCCTTAATTATAACCGATTAACACGAACACGAAATTAAAAAGGGGAAAAGGAAACAATATACGGCATGCAAGAACTTGATTATAACTTGAGCTTAAATGAATCTTGAAATCTTCATAAACCTTATTCCACAAATTAAAAATGGCAGCAGCAGCAGCAGCAGCAGCAGCAACAGCAATAGCAAGAAGAAGAGCTAGACATCTTTTTTTTCCAGAACCACATTGAGGTTTGATCAGATCAGCCTTAAATCCTCCTCTTTCCATCGTCGAAGTTCTGTGAGTAACTGAGGGAATCGTACCTGAAGGTTTGAGGAAGGCCGACGTTATCAGCGCCGACGAGCTTTCTGAGCTCGGACCTCACCTTGTAGAAGACGTGTCTCCAGCTACCCTTGTTTTGGCAGCCAAGAACGGCGGTCTCTTCTTCGTTCATCTCCAGATCTCTGGCGAAAGTGGGTTTTCTGGAAAGCATCCAGGCGCAGCCCCAGTCCCACCATTTCCGAAGGGAACCGCAGGCGTAATCGCCCATGGAGGAGACGGATTTGGATCGGCGAAATGCCCATGAATTAGCGGCGGAAGGGAATGAGATGGAGGAAGGTTGGACTTTGAGAGAAAGGGAGGAGAGTCGGCGATGGAGGCCTTGCTCTTTCGAGACTGATTGTGAGACTGGGAGTCCCTGTTTTGTGGAACTTTTCTTGTGAAAGCTCTGGAATATTACGGATCTCATGTTCTTAGGGAGATCTATGGAATGCGTGAAAGAGAAAGAGAAAGAGAAAGAAGAGTAGGGGGTAAGAAGAATTTGAAGGGGATAGGGAAGATCTGGGACTGGGCAATGCGAATGTGTTGGAGAGGAAGAAGAGTAGGGGCAGGGCAGGAAGAAGAGAGAAGGCAAAAGCAGGATGCTCTCGGATTGGAGAGGTGAGAGGTAGTCATCACACCTATATTACAGGCTGTTTTTATTTATATTTATTTTAAATGTAGTAGTGACAGATGAGCATTTTTTGTTTTGTTGATTGGTTAACACTTAACAGGAGTGAAGATCCTCTACCACCCAATTATTTTGTAATCGATTTAAAAGTTATGCATTGTACAATAATTTATTTTATTATATATATATATACACATTATATAATATATAATTAAATTAATAATCTTATATTGCATAATAACAATAATAATACTGTAGAGGATTTATTCTGAATTTATATGCTAGGCCATCGTTCTTACTTTTTATATTTATTTATTTTTTAAATAAATAATACTTATTAATAATAATTAGTGATTGAGTGGCCATGTGATACTTAGAAGACTTCTATGAAGTGTAGGGGCTGAAATATATATATACACTAGGTTTAAAAGTGTTATTATTATTATTTTTTAAATTTCTCGTATATTTTAATTTTTTTTTTAATGTGCAATACATATATCATTATTCTAAGTATTACATTTTATAAAAAAATTAACAAATTTTTTTCTATTTTTCGAATGATCCAACAGTTTGATCGTTTATAAAATAACTTATAATAAAATCAATGAACGCAATATACACAGGTTCTGCTTAGATATAATAACAAAATTACAACTCAATTTAAATCATCTTAATTTTTTATACATACATTTATAATCATATCATATAATCAAATCATATAGTTACACTCATATCCTAAAATTTAGACTTACTGATTGATTAGGCAAATAAATCATGTAAGAATACTTCCCAACAAATTTGAAAATCAAAAATTCCATATGAATTTAAAATTTTTTGTACTTTTAAAATCAAGGCTAAACTTGTTTAAGTGAGATTGTAGGTATAACCTTTGAAAATTCAAACCGTGAAAATTCCATATCTCCAAATTTTGAACATAACAATTCAAAATCCAAACTATCAAAAGTGATAAGTGAGATTCACTAACCACTTCAGAATAAATCAAAATTAATAAAAAAAAATCATTGGGGACAATTTCCTGGGATTTGAATATCATAAGCAGTTCTTAATTGATTGAAGAAAAACAAACATAAGCTTTATTCAATGGTTAGAAATATCATACAATGAAATTTAGTAGTTCTTAAAAAATAAATTAAAAAATGAAAGGAATGGATTCACAAAGATTTTATTTGTGATGCACAATTGTCCCTTACATTGAAAGGAAAAAATAAAATCTGTTCCTTTCCTTAAACATAAGCTGCTAGTATAGATTTTTTTACTCTATCTGTGTGTATCTCTACGACTAGCATAAAAAAATAAATTGTCCCTTTCACAAAAATAACTTATCAAATTTTACTTGTAACTTTCAAAAAAGAAAATAGGAGAGGGAGAGAGAAAGGAAGTTTTATTTGTAATTATTGATGAGGCAGAGAAATTTGAGGATAAAGATCCCTGGCTCCAGATTGCCGTTTCTTCGGTGAAAGGAACTAAAGAATGGACTGTAGAAGATAAGCCTAAAACATGAACTAAAAAAAAGCCTAATGTCGGAATCATATGTTCGTAGAAAAAATACTGTAGTTACAATTTGCTTTGCTTTTCTTTTTTTTTTTCCCTTATTCACTACTAAAGTTTATTCATTATATATGCAAAACATAAAAAACGTGCAACTACTTTTGTTAATTTATGCT
>JAOTRH010000024.1:21906463-21927552 GCA_034768845.1 Heliamphora exappendiculata
TCTCAGATTACGGAGCAAGCTGCAAGAGAGAGAAAGACAGACGAAGAACGTTCGTAGCCGATCCTTGGAGGTGTTTCAAAGATCGTGGAGCCGTTTTATCCTGGGAGAGTAACGCCGGTGGAATCTCTACAACACCCTCGGTAGGCGGCGAATCATTCTTAAGGAAACTGCCATTGCAGGACTCGGTTTGGAAATTTTATTTATGTTATTCATGTTATTTCATTTATGTAATTTCAGATTATTGAAATTGTTGAAAATTTAATAAAGATGTATTTTCTGGATCCCCAGCATGTATTTTATTTCGGCGTTAGATATTCTCCCAACAAGAGATTGGACCTAAGACTCCAAAACGGCCCATTAAAAGTTCAGGCTACCAAGAAAGGCAACCCATGACAATTTAGGACCGTAAAAAAGGATGAGATGATAAGAACCGTTGGTGCAATTGTTGTTAAAGTGAATCCCACACCCGAGATGATATCTAAGGAAAGATGGGATAGAATCCTAAAGAAATGAGAACTATTGGAAATGATAAGAGAAAATCTTTTATTTAAAGGGATAAAAGGAGATGTTCGAAATCTGAACTACCTTAGGTAAGACATCTATAAAAAGGTAAGCACCCATAGGAAAAAAAAAGTACGACATTCATATTGATTGTTTGCCTGCTTAGAAACATTTTCATAAATGAATTTTAACTTGAGCGTTAGAGTGCTTTCCGGTTAACCCTGACTGAAAAGTGCCAACAAGGTTCGTGCTCTTATAGGAGTTAAGCAAGAGTCAACTTTATAGAGCTTTACGAGTTCGATGAAAGTGTTCGGTTCTTACTTGTTGCTGCTCGAAACCGGTGAAATAGATCAATTCTTTGATCGAGGTTGTAGAAAATATTTTAACACACACGAGCATATTTTTTAGCTTTTGCTCGTTACAAAGAATTAGTATAATAAAAATTTTAATTGATTTTTTTTAAAAAGTCATATAACACGAAGAAAAGACACTTAATAGTTTTAATAAGAATATTTTATTTTTAGTAAACATTTTTTTAACTTTATAAAAAATGATCATGCTTTCATATTTATTTTAACAATGTATTGAGAAATTAAAAAAATTAGATAATAAATAAATAAACAAAAAAATCCATTGCAAAAAACTTCAAAAACCTATCCCAGAAGGCCAAAACTAAGGCCTAAAATTACCTTATTACCCAACGCTAACGCCAAATTTCCTTTTTCTTCCCGTTTTTTTCTCTCTCTCTCTCTCTCTCTCTCTCTCTCTCTCTCTCTATGATTTTCGGATCTGCTCCAAAATAGAACTAGAATGTCACGGCCCGATAATTATTGAGGCTTTAGAAGCTGGAAGAAGAGCGATTTATGGCAGCTAATGCTCGTAGAAGATTTTAGAGCATGTCAGAAGGTAGCTAATGCTCGTGGAAGATTTGAATGTAATAGTTGCGAGAATGAAAAAAATTGACTTAGGCATTCGGAGCGCATTAGCTAGGTGCCGCCCGCACGGGCGTAGGTAGGGTGGGAGAAGAAGCTCGTGCAAGTAGGGTGGGACAAGAAGCTGGGCAGAATTACGAGACTAACAACCTGTCAGCATCCACAAGCTTCTGTAATAGATAGCGAGAGATTTTAGGGCACACAAGGAAAAGGGCCATAAGCGGTTTGCCTCAATGGAGTATCAAAAAATCAAGGATCAGGTTTTGCTGTAATTTTTGCTGCTCTGTGTGATTACACCATTCAATAAACCCTCAAACATATCTATCAATTCTTATTCGATTACTTTTCCTCAATCGTATTGTCACTTCCCATTTCATTCATGCCCATCGCCTCCATTATCTGAGATCTCATTAGGTTTTCTCTCTCTCTCTCTCTCTCTCTCTCTCTCTCTCTCTCTCTCTCTCTCTCTCTCTCTCTCGGGTTCAATTCGATGCTGGTTAACTAGTTTCCTTACAGTTTTGGTAGTTGTCATTCGTGTATTGTTGTCTCAGTTTCCTTCAAACTTAGGCGTATGAAAATGCCACGTGAATTCCTGTTATTATTTTATAAATTTGGGTCTGTCCGGGGTGTCTGACTCTTTTTACTTCGTTCAAGAGTAGCAATGACGTTTGAGGCGTTTTTTGCTGCTAATAATTTTGTTTTCGTTTCATCTCTTAATGTTTCTTAAGACAATGCAAGTGCCCAATATTTTTAGTTATCGCCATTGGTAAAATTGACATTTGTCGTATGTCATGTTCGTTAACTTCAAATTGTGCATATGGCATGTGCCGTGCTCGTTTACTTGTAGGATAAGGATGTGGAGCGAATTGATGATGATATAGAGAACCTACGTGGGAAAGCACTTTCAGGTGGTACATTTTTCTCAACCATGAACTTGAGGTTGGCTACAAGGAGCATCGATTAGTCCTCATATTAACTATTGACTTTGCAGTTCCTCTTAGTAATGTGGCCACCTTCGGAGGCAGCTCTGGTGGAGGATCTAAGTGGAAGCGCAAGTAAGACGTACATATAATTCAATTCAATATGCATCGTGTCTATTTGGTAGAACGGATAAAGAAATAATCTCGTTGTCAATAATTTCTTATTGTTATAGGTCAATTGTTACACTTGCATTGACCGTTCTTACAAGTTCACAGTCAATACTTATTGTCTGGTCCAAGAGAGCTGGAAAGTACGAGTACAGTGTTACAACTGCAAATTTCTTGGTGAGGAGATATAATGTTCTTCACTTGAGATGATTTAAATGATATGGACTGAACAATGAAGCAACAGTTATGCAACATTTGCAGAATGTTAAAACTATTATAATTATTGACCTTATAGTAGCATAGGATAGCTGTAGAGTTTATCTTAGTGGAATCTAAATTTAATCTTCAGTTTTCTTCTTTTGGAATTAGGTAGAGGCTTTGAAATGTGCGTTATCACTTGCAGCCTTGTTAAGAGTATGGAGAAATGAAGGTTTTACTGATGATAACGGGTCATTTGTTCTCTCTCTCTCTCTCTCTCTCTCTCTCTATTTGTGCTTTTTTCTTCTCCTTAGTTTTCAGGAATTTGTGAATCTGTTTTGGCTAAAGATTTTTTATGTGCATGTCCTCTTACTGATAGGTTGAGTACAACATTGGATGAAGTTCGTGTTTACCCTATACCTGCTGCACTTTACCTTGTCAAAAATTTACTTCAGGTAAGTGGCATTTTTCTGGGGCCAAGTTTCACTTTACTCTGTGTGGAATAGGCCATGTACCTATTCCCCCCTCATTTTTGTTTATCATCACAAAATTCCTTGTGGTTTGTGGACTAAAGTGCACCTTTAACTTAATGGTTCTTGAAAATTGACCTTAATGTCTTAATCTTCTCCTTATCACAGAAAAAACTATCTAACTAACTAACTAACTAACTGCCATTGATTCTCCACCAAACTCACTACCACCTTTGGGACACATGCCATTGATGGAGTGTGGCTGCCACATGTAACACCCCACCAATGGCAGAAGTGGATTGAGTTATTCTGGGAGTGACCTTGGCATGCTTGAGATTAAGCAGAAGAGAACTTTTTTCTGTGGGTGGATTGCCATTGCTCCCAAGCTTGAAACTCATTATAATTTGGGGAACAATAAGGAGTTGATGATAACCATTCAAATGATAAAGATCCAATTAATAATATGCCATCATGGGTAGGTTAAACTATCTTATAATGCATAAACAATCCATTCATTCCATAGAAAGTACTTCGCCCTTAATTTATCTTTCTCCACTATTACATATGTATTATACATATATAGATATGTGTATGTATATGTCAGGGACCACTCTCTCTAAAAAACTCCACTTCATCAGCCCAATGAAATTCTTGAAAACACTGTTACTTCGTCTTCAAGCATAGTTGGTCTCTAGAATCGAAAGCTATCTGTTCTGACCTTCAAATGAAGCTGAGGTTTGTTGCTGAAACTTGAGACCAAAGATTGAGTGAAGGGCTTTACCTGTGGTGGTGGTGAAAGGGGGAAGGAGTGGTGACAAAGAGGGGGGGGGGAAGTGTCGGTGGATGTGGAGGTGGTGAGAGAGGAGGAAGGGTGGTGGTGGAGGAACATGAGAGAGAAATAGTGGAGAGAGGCGAAGAAGAGAAAAGTGGCATTTTTTTGAAACTCTAAAACTTTTATGAGGGTATTTTTGTCTTTAAAAATTGGTTCACTCTCCATATAAGCGAGTGAGATGCATTTGCTATTAGTTTGGATGAAGAATGAAAGTGTGCACTTTAGTCTACAAACCACATGGAGTCATGTAGTGATAAACAAACGTGAGGTGGGTAATGCCTACATCTCCTATACCACAAGAGGGCAAAGTGAATTCTCCCATTTTTTATGGTCTCATGCATAACAGTGGCTTTGTTCTTCTTAGTTTCTAAAACACAATTTTTCTGGCAGTATTATATCTTTTGCTTATGTCGATGCTCCGGGGTATCAGATTCTGAAAAACCTTAATATTATCAGTACGGGTGTGTTGTACCGAATCATTCTTAAGAAGAAGTAAGCCCTTATGCCATGCCATTTGCTCTATGAATTTCATACAAAAGAGAATTAGTACAGTTTCTTTTTCATGTCAGATATCCATGGTGATGATTTTTTGTGATCATGACCAAATTCCATAAATAGAAGTATCGACAGGCTGTGCTACATACCCACCACTGAGAAGTAAGCTCAGCTACTAATTTTAATATGATTAATTGCAAAAAGCACAATATCAAAACTTCCAGATTTACCTGAAAGGGAACACCTTAAAGAACTGGACTTTGAGACAACTATAGATATTGTGATCCAATTATCATTTTCTTTCAGGTTAAGCGAGATTCAGTGGGCTGCTTTCATTCTATTATGTGCGGGGTGCACCACAGCTCAACTTAATTCTTCGTAAGAGTGATCCTGGGTCCTGACTATACTTTAATTGTGTTCATAATGGGTTCCAATTTGATTTCAGAGCATATTAAAACAAAAATTTCTGTTACAAGTCTATTTGGTATATTGTCCTATTGTTTGATTGGTTTAGTTGGATTTGCACGTACGTTCAAGTTCTATGATATACAGCCCGGATTGTAGCCAACAGATCAATGAAGAACTTTGAACTTAAACCATTTCTTTAATGACTTCGAATTATATATCAGATTATTTGTTCACACGACAATGTTTGAGAACAAAGCACATATTTCCCTGCTTTCTAGTTTCGGATGTTATTATCATTTAGGATTTCTTTTTGTTTCTTTAATGGCTATTTCTTACAGAATGCGATTGTTCGTGCAGCTCTGATCGAGTCCTTCAAACTCCTTTTCAAGGTTGGGTGATGGCCATTGTGAGTTTTTGATATTTTGAACCTCAATCCACTAAATTGTAGGAAAGAGCCTCATTCTTATTACTGCTTGATACTCGTGGTTGTAACAGTCAGTAATTCCTATGCAGGTCATGGCACTTCTAAGTGGTTTTGCAGGAGTTTACACAGAGGTAAATTTTTTAAGTGTGTATTTGATATTTTGTTTTCTGCAACTGCAGTTCATGTTTAAGGCATGATTGGTGCTTGCAAATTGCTCAGCCAGCAGCATACAAGCAGAATTTGCTTTATTGTTTTTTCCTTTTGATAAGAAGAACTTAGTTGATCTTGATTGGTAATAGTTAGGTTCAGAACTCCCCCAAAAGGATCTTGACTGATGATATGAACAAAAGGGGTACCCTAATAGTTGTGTAAGCTTTTGTAATCCGCAGGCTATAATTAAAAAGCGTCCTTCGAGGAACATAAATGTGCAGAACTTCTGGCTATACGTCTTTGGAATGGGCTTCAATGCTATTGCAATACTGATTCAAGATTTCGATGCTGTCATGAACAAGTAATTTCGGAATGTTTGTTACTTCCAATTGTGCTCTCACGTTTGACTATGAGTCCATGATGACCACCGCAAAGCATTGAGTTCAACTTCAACTCGTACAGGGTTAGACACAGTGTATGATAAAAGCTAAGGTGGGTTACATTTGCATCATGTAGTCCCATGTGTAGATTTTGTGTTAATTTAAATTAAGTTGGGTAAGAATTGGATCCTTATCCATGTGATGGTAATTTTTTCGGCAACGAGACCTCAAGCTACCATACTTGACTAGAACCGAAGGAAGATATGAGTTAGGGTGAGGCCTGTTGTCACAATAAATATGTAATTTTACTTTTGGAAGGTTGTCTTTTATTAAAAACATCTGTCCTGCTCTGAGGTACGTAATAGTCCAATTTCCAACATCTATGCCTTTACTTTTGGAGAAGACTATAATCAGAAATTAAATGGTCAATTCTTATGAGAGAAAAAGGATGGTAATTGCACTCTACCCCCCCACCGCCGCGTTTTCTGGCTTGGCTTCAGTTTGCAGATCCAATGTGTTTTGAAATGCTTGACTATGACTGGTTTGTTACTTAACTATTTCTCCTGTGAGAGTTCTTGTATGAATTTGTTAATTTTCTTACATGTTATAACTTTTCTCTTACAGGGGGTTCTTCCATGGATACTCTTTAATTACGACTCTCATGATTCTTAACCATGCATTGAGGTACATGTCATCTTCCAGTAACTTATTTCCTAGCTATTTCCTAATTTTCTGTTTTGAAAGAGATTCACCTCCCTAGGAATGTGAAGATTTGGTGAATTTGTCCACTATTGTGATATTGCTTCAAAGTTCAAACCTTTGTGCTCAGATCTCTTTTTTAGGTTTGGAAACTCTTCAGATGGATATAGAGTCCTGGGAACATTTATTTATTGCATAGTTGTCAAACATTTTTGGCCCATAAAATGTGAAATTCATTTGGATAAAATACATAAATTGTACCAAGAATAAATATTGAATAGCTCAACCTTTCAAATTGCTTTTGAATCCATGGGCAGACAAGAGAAAACACGGCGAACTTAAACATCTTAGTAATCGTGAGAACTATACCCCAACTGTAGTTAGGATGTCTCAACGATTAAGTTATAAAATTTCTGAGAATGTTAATTTCCTCATAAACTCTTTTGTAAAATGGTATCATCTTATATATATGTGTGAGTGTGTGCACGCTTGCGCGTGTGGAAGCTAAATGCCATCCAAATATGAAAGTTATCACCAAATATATGTATGTCTTCATTCTTATAAAGAATTGTAGGAAAGATTAATGGTATGATCACCAGTTATTGGACTATGGTTAGAACCTCTCGTGCATTATTGGTTTTATGTTGTCTATGTTATCATTTATATTAGTAATGTTGTGACTTTGATCATTAGGATTGTCCCTTGCATGAACTCTCCCCACTTTTTAATTTTTACCATTATGTGATCTCGTAGTCAATGTCCTTTTCTCGTAACACGTCCTAGGTAAGTGTATAGTGTTAATTTTATAAAATAAATAATTATTTCTGAAAAATCTCGTTTGTTAATTGATTTGCACTAATTGATATTCCAAAGTCAACAACGCAAATAAAAAAACTAATAATCACAAGCAACCAAGAGGAATCAGACGAGACACGTAATTTTTAAGTTGAAAATCCCAAATTAGGTGAAAACCACGAAACCAAACTAGGTCTGGAGAAATCAAGTATTAAAGACAAGTTTTGGTTATAAAAAATCTTACAAACTCTATTGAATCCACAATCTACGGTAGTAAGCCTATCTTGCCAAATCCACATACATCAAACCGTGCTCGACCGTTGATGGAATCCACCATCGGACTTTGATCGCTAATGGAATCCACCACCAGACTTAAACTCTTGAAAATCCACTCAAAATAACCATGAACTAGAAGTTGTGAACAAGAACCATTGCTTGATGATGTTCTTAGAAGCGCGGATACGATATATTCATCAAGCCACAATCTTTGGAAATCTTCTCTTCTTAAGCACACGTTGGCTAGAAAGTTTTTTATCGTTTAAGATCTCTTCTTTAAAACCCTAACTGCCTCTATATATGAGAAAACCCTAGCAGCCTCTCCATCCACTTAACATCTGCGAAACCCTAGCTGTTATAAAATAGTTTCTAGTGCGGACCACTTGAGCGGTATGTTCACCGTTCGAGCTGTGAAAGTCTGTCTTGCAGCATTTTTCCAGAACATACGAGAAACCAAGAACTTTAAACTGCTCGATGGACTGCTTGAGCAGTGGTGAGAAAATTGTTGAAATTCGATATTTTTTGCTCCGTTTCTTGCTATACTGCAATATACAACTGCAGCTCCAAAAGAACAAGTGTCAAATTTCAACGAATAAGATATGAATGATTTGTCACATATTTGTCAAACATGAAATAACAAAATCGAAGGTCTAAATATCCTAACAATCTCTTCCATTTGGCTATTCTGTGACAATCTCAAAGCATGCAACAGTAGGCCAATTCATCCTTTTACTCCTGCAACATTCAACATTCATTATATCACAAACGAAAAAAATATTACTTACTCCCCCTCAGCTCGATATCGTCTCTTCCCCTCAAGCATATTACTTACTCCCCCTTTTTGTCACGAATTGACAAACACAACTAACAAAACTAACCAAAGAAAATCTTTTTGTGTGGGAAACAAAATTTAAAAAATAGTATAAGACCCATGCACATTTTACATGTTTGAAACAACAAAATCTAGTCAAGGAGACTAAAACAACCAATTAAAACGAGACATCCTGTATTCATATACGGAGGAACATAATCAGAGGAGATTATATATAAAGAAGTGTGTGCGTGACTTGAAACGTTTCCAGACTCAAAGATCAAATCCTATATGGGATCAATATGACTGAGTCACATTTACTTATCAGAAAATAAGAAATTCACAAAGTTAAACCAACTTAGACCCATATCACTTTATAGAATTACTCCCCCTCAACTAAAGACTGCAAATTTTTTCTAAATTTTTCTTTTTATTTTCTTACTTTCATCGACGGCTTTTACACTAATGCGAACTAAAAAGCAAGGTTTGTATAGGTAACCATTTCTTCAAGCTAAACATACAGAATCAAAAGGAGGGAGTTGAAACATTAAGTTTTTGTGGGTCGCCATTATGAGGTTATTTTGTGAATTCTTAGAAGACTGAAAATAAAAAGATCCATAGAAAGATTTGATCCCAAGTTCAGAGGATCCTTGCATTCGAATACCATTCAAGTGTGTACAGAATAGAATTTATCTCTGAAGATGTTCCAGAACAATATGTACACAGATTAATCAGAAACCATTGGGTGTACTTAATCTCAAAGACGAAACAAATGTGATTTTATGTAAAGATAATCACGTGCATGGAACTTGTACTCACAACTTAATAAAGTCTCCCACATTTTTTTAAAATTTAAGGCTCAATACAAATTAGATACGACACACACAACCAAACAAAAAAAGAAAAAAAGAAAAGAAAAACACTCAAATGCACCTTACACCAAATTACCTTTCCTATCCAAATTCTCTTAATCCTCGGATATGTCTTTCTAATTGCAAATTCATTCATTTGATTAAATAATATACCTTTCCTAGGAACAGATAGATATTCAGGATAGAAACTAAAATTATTGTGCAAATGTAAACAGTTAGGTCTAATATGTTTTCTGACTCCACAATAATGACAAATTGGAACAAATGTATCACGACAAGCATAATCTTTCCTCAATTTTTTGCAGTCAGGACGTATATGACCAACAATACCACAATGGTGACAAGCAGGAATGAATTTAGACTTTCTTACCACACTATACTGAATGCTGGTTTTACCGGTCTGAGTTTTTCCTTTTTCATTCTCTTTTGTTGAGGGGTTGACTTTTGCCATTTTTGAGTCTTACACATTTGCTTTGTCAGCTCGCACAAAACTAGGTGAATCGGTCTTTTGAGTCAACTGGTGGACCTTTTCCTTTCCTTTCATTGAGTTACTTGACGACGCTCAAGTGAATTCAAGCTCGGTCCTACTCGTTACTAATTTTTGTTTTTCAAGCATTCCGTCCAACACTTGTGAACCTGCATTCCACTTCTTGAAAGTAGGTTAAGCATTCAATAAATCATTTTCAAATTTAAACCAATTACAATTCAAGCTCTTTCTTTGAATCTACACATGCACACAATTCAATTTCAAGGGCATCTATCCTGGTTTTTCTAGTTTGACTCAAATCAAATAAGTTATTCATTTCTTTTTCAAACCGGGCAAGTTTTTTACACAAGGTCTCCCTATCAGACTTTAACTTTCCTACTAGGATTTGAGCTTTTGCTTTACACTTTATTTTTTTTTTCCACGCAGTTTGAATTTATTAACCTGTTTTACATTTTGTTTGGTCAACAAATAGCTCTCATTATAAAGTTTGTCATAAGCATCACGAAGCGCTTCACTCTCATCTTTCCCCTAATCTTCACCAGAGTCACTAACAATGTTTCCATCATCAGACTTGGTGTCACCTTCTTGAACAAAAGCAACAAAGGCAATAGTATTACCATCTCCATCATTATTTAGGATCCTTCTCATCACTCATGTCGGGTTCACTATCGTTATTCCAAGTGACTGTGAATCTTTTTTGTTTTCTTTTAAGAAAATTTGAGCATTCTTTAACCATATATCCATATCATTTTCATTCATAGTATTGGATGTCAAAAATTTGGCCTTTCGACCCATTTTTAATAATATTGGACATACTTTTCATTTTATCTTTCCTATTTTTCTTTTGTAATTTTTCCTCCTGATTAGGCTTTTTATTTTTCAAAATTTTTTTGAATTTTTTTACAAAAGTAGCCATTATTTTAGGGTCAAAATCATCATCAAAATCACTAACAATACCTTGAGTCGAAGAAACGCTAAATTTTTAGAAACCTTATTATTTTAAATTTAGATCATAGGTTTGTAAGTTTCCAACTAAACTTTTAAAAGAAATAGAGTGAATGTCTTTACTCTCTTCTATAGCTGTTACTTTTTGTTAGAAACGTTCTGGAAACATTTAGGTAAAGATCTAAGAATTTTTCGAATAATTTTAGAGTTGGAAATTCTTTCGCCAAGATTAAAAGATGCATTCATAATATCACTTAAATTTGTGTAAAGATCGTCAAACTTCTCGTTGTCTTTAATGAAGAGGGTTTTAAAATTTGTAATAAGACGCTGAAGTTTAGAGACTTTTATAGTATGGGTTCCTTCATGAGTGACTTGAAGAATATTCCATACTTCTTTAGCTAAGTCACACATACTTATTCTACGGAACTTCTCGTGTGACTCTACTAAAGATTGTATTTATGGTTTTGCTATTCCAGCCTGCATTCTCAAAATTTGTTTTTTCCCATTTAGCCGAGGGCTTTAGAGTCGATTTTCACGTCAACTATCACAGTGGGATACTTGTATTCTTCAACAACGGCAAGCCACGCACATTCATCAATATATTTAAAAAAGGCTCGCATACGTACTTTCCAAAATGGGATTATTGATCCGTTAAGAAGGGAAGGTCTACCGATCGAGACGCTTTCTCTAAGAAAATCCATTTTTGTAAATTAATCGTTGGATCACACTTTAAAAAAAATTTAAGTGTCATGCTCTAATACAAATTGAAAAATCCCGTTTGTTAAATGATTTGCACTAATTGATATTCAAAAGTCAACCACGCAAATAAAAAACTTAATAATCACAAGCAACTAAGGGCAATCAGACGAGACACAATTTTTACGTGAAAAATCCAAAATCGGGTAAAAATCACATGACCAAACCAAGTCTATCAAGCACTAAAGATGAGGTTTGATCACAAGAAATCTTACAAACCCTGTTGAATCCACAACCTATAGTAGTAAGTCTATCTTGCCGAATCTATATACACTAAACCGTACTCAACCGCCACTGAAATCTACGACCAGACTTTGGCTGCTAACAGAATCCACTACCGGACTTAGACTCTTGAGAATCCACTTAAGATAATCACGAACTAGAAGTTGTGAGCAAGAACCACTGCTTGATGATGTTCTTGGAAGCACGGATACGATATATTCATCAAGTCACAATCTTCAGAGATCTTCTTTTCTTGAGCACATGGCAGCTAGAAAGTTTTTTATCGTTCAAGATCTCCTCTTTAAAACCCTAGCTGCCTTTATATATGAGAAAACCCTAGCAGCCTCTCCATCCACTTAAAAATTGCGAAACCCTAGCTGTTATAAAACAGTTTCGTGTACGAACCACTTGAGTGGTTAATTTTGTTTTGCAGCATTTTTCCAGAACATGCAAGAAACCGAGAAGCCCTTTAGACCGCTCGAGCGGTGGTGAAAAAATTATTGAATTTCAATATTTTCTGCTCCGTTTCTTATCATGCTGCAACATACAATCATAACTTCAAAAGAACAAGTGTCAAATATCAACGAATAAGATATGAATGATTTGTCACAAATTTGCCAAACATGAAATAACAAAATCGGAGGTCTAAATATCCTAACAATTTCTATCAAGTAGGTAAATGTTTGCTTAACTTCGATGTGCTTGAAAGTTAAGTTTGAGCAGATGAATTCTTTTCATTATGTGTAAAGTCCTATTTGCCTTTTCTAGAAAGAGGGAGTGGTGGAGAAAAAGAAAGGAAAAGAGGAGGAAGGAAGCACAAGATGGGCCACAACCTTAATTCTCAACTCTCAATCTTATTACTTTCAAAACGAATGATTGCACTACAAACCATCTTATTTATAAGTTGACACTAATGAAAAAGAAAATGTTAAAATATTCTAAATGTTAACTAAAAATAATTGTTAAAATTAAAATGGCTACTAGTTACAATTGTTAGACTAAAAAGATTTATTCTCTCGTGTTGGGCCCTTGGGAATTGTTTTTATTAGTGGATGCCTCCTCAATTGCTAAAAACTTAAGTTTCTAGATTCTTTAGTTGATGAAATTGTGAAAGAGAACATAGTGCATGCCACATCCCAAAATCTCGTGATGTAGCGATCTAACTTTGATGAAATTGTGAAAGAGAACATAATGTGTTTCACATCCCAAATCTTGTGATGTAGTCGTCTAACTCCAAGGTTCTAAGGTGTAAGGTTCAAAACTGATAGATGCATCACAAGTGGATAAAGTCAAGGTCAAAAAGTCAATCAAAAGTCAAAAGGTCAAAAGGAAGAAAGGAAGAACATTGTTACAATTGGAAGGCCACGACTTGGTCAAGTCATGGGTTTTGAAGACCCGAGTCCATAGAGTGCAAGAAGTAAGAGTATGTGTGTAAGGCCCAAAGTTTAAGAAACTTGACGAAAGGTCCTACGGTGATCAAAAGTCGAATTCCCAATGAAGTTTAGTTGAAACCGGATGAAAGCAATTAAAAGAAATCTAACATGTATTCACTCTTTTACTCATGTCTCTCTCTATATTTGAATTTTCTTATATAAGACCAGAATTATTGGAAAGTAGATTTTGGGGATTCAATTTAGACACCAAAATGACTCCATTTGTAGTCCGAATGAAGGAATTATGTTCGTTTGAAGTTAAAGCAGAAAAGATGTCGTAAACAGCATCAAGATGTACATTACGGGAGTTGTGCATAAACTGAATGACAACCATCACAACATATGCACTATTAAGTCTAGTGTAAGATATGTGTATCAGTCTCCCCACAAACCTTTGAATCTTCCCTTGCCGATAGCTCTTCATCACCACTACTGAGGCGATGATAAGCCCAAATAGGCGAATCTTCTGGTCGACAACACAATATGTTTGTCTCATCCAGGAGATCGAGAACATACTTTCTTTGAAAAATGAAGGTACCCTTATCTGATTTAGCTTGATGTGCCTTAAGATGGGACACCTCTTCTGCATCATTTCTTGACACAACCATGTTCTCAACATATATAGTATTGTGATCTTGTTATTACCTTACTTGATAAATATGGTATGGTTGGTATGATTCTGTCGGTACCCAAATCTTAGCATAACCTTGAAAAATCTATCATAAGACTCTGGGAAACAATTTTAGTCTATATAGAGCCTTTTTCAATTTACACACCTTCCCTTCAATTTTACAAGATGAAAACTTGGTGGTACATCCATATACACCTCTTCCTCCAAGTTTGGATGGAGGAATGCATTCTTCACATCCAATTTTCGGAAACGCCAATCCATATTAGCAGAACAGGACAGGAGCCCCCGAATAGAATTCATCTTTCTTGCTGGAGCAGAAGTCTCTTGATAGTCAACAGTCAATACCATAATTCTGGGTAAAGCTTTTAGTAACTAGTTTGGCCCTTAATCTCTCAACTGAGCCATCTGTCTTTTGTTTTAGTGTAAATACCCATTTGCACCTAGCTGATTTCTTCCTTTCTAAAAAAGATACTAACTCTCAAGTACCATTCTTTTTTAGAGTTGTCATTTCCTCAATCATAACATTTTTTTCACTTAAAACCCGCAATAGCTTCCTTTCAATCATGCAGGATCGATATAGAGGACAAAGTAGAAACAAAGGCATGATGTGGGGATAATAACGAGTCATATGAGATGAAATGTGAAAGTGAATGTTGAGTGCACGTCTTAACTCCTTTTCAAAAAGCAATAGGTAAGTCACAAGTATCACTCCTTTTCAAAAAGCAATAGGTAAGTCACAAGTATCAAGAACAACTGAAGACTCAGTTGAAGAGACTGAAATTGAAAACGGTGATAGCAACTGGCTAGGTGGTAGTGGCACACAAGCAATCTTATCTTTTTTACTTCTGGAATAAGTATGCAAATCAGTTCTATCTAATCGTTCACCAACATCTGAATCTTTTTCCTCTCACCTGACTCTTCTTTCTTTCTCTCACTAGGAATAAGGTCTCTTTGCGTAAAATTAGGAAAAATTATCCCTTGAGACTCCTGATTATGCTGATTCTGTGTATTTGGTATCATCTCTTTCAGTCTATGTGTCTTCCTTGGAAGAGATGTCTCGGAAGAATGAAAAAAAGGACTATCTCCCCAAAGATAACATCCATACTGATAAACACTTTGCGGGTGGTAGGAGCATAGCATTTATCACATTTTTGGGTAGCAAAGTAGCCAATGAAGATACATTTAATAGCCTTAGAATCTAAATTCCCACATGGGTGTTTTAGGAGCATAAACAAAGCAAGTACAACAAAAAATTTGGGGTGGAAGAAAAGAAACAGATGGAGACCCGAGAAGAAACTCCAAAGAAGTTTTGAACTAGAAAACATTGGAGGGCATACGATTAATAAGATAAGCAGCTGTAAGGACCACCTCACTGAAGAAAAATCTAGGAACATGCATTGCGAGGAGAAGAGAATGAGCAACCTCAAGAAGCTGATGATTTTTGCGTTCAAAAACTCCATTTTGTTTAGAAGTACGTATATAGCTCGTCTGCAAAAGAATGACATGAATCACGTGATCCTCCAAGTAGGCTCAAAAAACTCTATCAATATATTCAGGGCCACTATTACTAAGAAGAATCTTGATGTCGGTGTCAAATTAGTTACGCACTATTTTATGGAAGTGTTGGTAACATGAAAAGATTTCACTCTTAGTGCAAAGTAAATATACCAAGTGATACGGGAATAATAGTCAATAAAGGGACAAACCACCAGTAATCAGAAATAGAAGTAACAGGTGAAAAGCCTCAAACATCATAGTAAATAAACATAAAAGAAAAAGCATTGCGTTTATTAACTGAAGGATAAACAAACCTTTATGTTTTGCAAGTTCACAAGCCTCAAAAGCCTCAAGTACTTTTAAGAGAAGGGAAAAGTCTTTCCAAAACCCCAAAGAAGGGTAACTCAAACGATGATGCCATTGATGTAGCTGATGAAGTATTGAGAAAGTATCAATGTGAAAAGCCTGGCCAAAAGGTAAAGTTGGAAAAGAAGAGGAAGAATGAACATCCAGTAAGCACAGATTACCATGTACACTACCACTGCCAATTGTTCTCCCCGTCACCAGTTCCTAAAGCATACAATGAGTGGGGAAAAAAGTTAGGGAACAGTTTAATGAACTAGTTGACAAGGTTCAACTAGGCTTATTGGTGATCAATGAGTCTTTTGTAGGCAAGATATGAGGCGTCAATCAATCGGAGGGCTAGGTTGGAAGAGGTTCGTCAACAACTAATTTTGTCGAGTCGCGATGGGACGGCGGTTGCAATGGCGTTAATGCTTTATAGATCTGGGTTTGTGGTGACAATTAATGGGAATGGTGATTCTCTTGCGATGGAACTTTAGTTGGTTACAGACACCAATGGTAGTTTGTTGCTTCAACAAGGGAAAGAAGGTTGTTGGGTCGTGATTGTTGGATTACAATGAGGAGGAGTTTGGCTAGGTTTCCGACGGAGAGACCAGTTTGTGTATCTTGGTTATTTGGACAAGTAACTAATGGAGAGAAACAATGAACAAGAGAGATAGAATTTTGAGCCTAAGCTCTAATAGCAATTGGTACCAAACAAGAATTGGGAAGAGGAGGAAGGAATCACAAGAGGGGCCACCGGCCACAACCCTAATTCTCAATTCTCAATATTGTTAATTTCAAAATTGATGATTGCAATGCAAACCATCTTATTTATAAGCTAACCCTAATTGGAAAGGAAATCTTAGAATATCATAAATATTAATTTAAAATGATTCTTACTAAAATTAAAATAGCTATCAATTACAATTATTGGACCAAAATGATTTATTGTCTCGTGTTGGGCCCTTGGGCTTCACTAGGCTTTCAAATTCTGTACTGGCTCTATAGCCAGTCAACAGTTGTGCTATCAGGGCATCTTTAAATTTTCATAGATTGGTAAAAGAATATTGCCTCCAGAGCACCTCTTCTTCCATAAATCTTGATTGACTTACTAAATGTCACTTTTTTTCCAGTTGACAGAATACCAGTTAATTGAATCCACTTTCCAGCAAGATGTTTAAAAGCTTCCAAATTATGCCACAAATATTGCAAAAATATATTGTGACTATCATGCTCCTCATTTTTATTTGTTTTCCTTTATTAATTTCTTGGAAAACTTTTATGAAGATTGCAAAATAAGCAAAATATATTCCATAAATTATTTCTTAAAACTGAAAATCAATGGTGTGATTTTATGTATGTGGTTAAAAAAAATTATTTATGCTCTCTTCCTTCTTCTGTTGTGCTGTTTACGAAGTGTTCTTGCAGCATCAAATTTATATCTTCCAGTGCAAAATTAATTTGTTATGAATGCAGTGGCATTTCTGTATCAATGGTCATGAAGTATGCTGACAATATTGTGAAGGTGTGACTATGGTCTTATTCTAGCCAGTCTCAGTATCGGTATTTGGGTTGTTTCATGGTTGTATTAATTCATCTTCTTTTTTCTTTCTATCTTTTTTTCTTGGTGCAGTAGAATAGGAGAAACAAAGTAAACAAAAATACTCGAGACATAAATTAATTCATCGATTATGCGCCTACATAATATGCTAAATTATGCTTGGTCTATCATAGTTGTATTAATTCATGGCTTGTATTTAAAAGAAGGGGGGGTGGGGTGTGAGGTGGAACTTTTTACAGAGATCTAATTCGTTAGTTGATTGCTATATAATACTTACAGTTTCTACCAATTTTTTTAAGGGGGTGGGGGTGGAGTATGGCCCCTAGGCATCAACCTAGCTCTGCCATTGCACCCACCCCTAACCCACACATTATATTTTGAAAAACCATTGGGTTGGGGATGAAGTCTAACCGATGGCCAGGTTCCTACTAAATTTATTGTTTTTCCTTCTACCTGTCCAAAATTTTTTATTGTTCCCTTTGTTTTATTTTGCAATCCAATGTTGTTTTGGCAAGTACCCTGGTATCTCATGCAAATTTATTTTGGTCCTTAATATTGTGCAACTCCAAAAAGCATGAGGTTGGGAACCCTCTTCTAGTGTCCTGTCAAATAACTCGTAGAAGGAAATCTTTCTCTACCAGTACAGTAAAAAGCTGCATGTTGTATATTAATATTTTCAGATGCTGAGCTACATAATATTGTTGCTTCCTGCTTAAGCTAATAAAACAAAATAATGAGAAAAAACAAACCAACAGTAACTATTGGAGAAATGATCTTGAATTCAATTCTAAGTGAATAAGAAATTGATTAAAAATGGTAATGAAGAGTTACCATGGGAGGGGTGTGCCACTAAAAATTGGCACCTATTCAGTTTGAATAGACATGTCCTTTTCTTTCATGATTATAAGACTATTCTAAGCAGTCACGAGCTCTTTTATGTATATCAGGTTCCTCTTTAGTTTTGGTACATTAAAATAAGTTTACATTGCGTACTTAATAGTTAGAGTCTGTGTCAAGAGAGAGTACAAAACACGGTTTCGTTTGCCAGATAGATTTTGACATCATTTCTAAGGGAATGAGAAATGGATTGAAGATGGTTAAAGAAAAGTTACCATGGTAGAGGTGCGTCCTTTTAGTGACACTTATTCAGTTTGAATTTTCTATGTATATATATATATATATATATATATATATATTAGTCTCCTCTTTTAGGTTTTTGGTACATTTAAAAAGTTTGCATTGCATACATGAAAGTCAGAGTCAGTTAAAAGAGAGAACATTGTTGTGTTTGCTAGGTCCACCGATTATAATATTTTTCATATGGGATTCAGATCATTGTACCTTGAGAAATAAACGTCTGTTTAACCGTAAACACCATAATGGAGACGAATTTGTCTTAAGGATCTAGTATGGAACACTAGCGTTGATCTATTTTCATCATTGAGTTCATATGATTTGTAAATTCAATTTGTGTTTATTTTATTTATCACAGTATATGCATATTTTCCAACAATAACAGGGACGGGGCATTGGCTATTGGTTTCTGATGGGGGATTTTGCTCCACCTTGTCAACCATCGGATTCCCACGTAGCATGCATTATTATGCATTTCTATGAGGAATTTCTTATTTAGCTGCAGTGAATCTCGGAGGTGTATTATACTTCAGTGGCGATGCTGCTGACAGCAGTTGTTTCTGTGTTTCTCTTTGGGTTTCATCTCTCCCTCGCCTTTTTTCTTGGTTCCACGTAAGCTCTCTTATAGGTTTATGTCAATGCCTTCTTTTTTATAATAATCTGTAGATTGATCGATGGTAACAAGTTTGATATTCACGACTTTGTCCTCAATTCTTTCTTTCTACCCACTTTGCCATGTTCATAGCATCATCTAACCGTCTGTCTATCTTTTTCCGTTATGAAAACAGGGTTGTCTGTCTCAATATATTTACATTCCATCGGAAAGGTGCAAAGATAGCACAGTGGACCACTTGCTTTCTTCCTCCCAAATTTTTTTCAATGTAGCACGCTATTAAGTTTTTTTTTTTTTTTTTTAATTTTTTATTTATTGTAATACCTTTGACATTCCGGTCTTCTAGTGTTCGTAGCTCAATGTCGATGGTTAATATGGTGGGTTTTCACGACAAGACCTTTTGCACTTTCTTTAAATGGATTTATTGTGCCTCGTCTCATTTTGCAATAGATTTATTCCTTCCAAGTTTCATTTTGTTGGCCTTGTATGCAGAAATAAATGCAATTTTATGGGTTATCGGCATTGTTTTTGCATTTTTAATACAGAGAGCCATTAAACATTTCCAAGTGAACATTAAGATTTAGCAAGTGCTAATGAGCTCAACAGGCTCATTTGGCTGCATTGCAATAGAAGAGAGGGCATGGAAGCATAGGGGTATATAGATCACATCTTTAGCCGAAATTGAGACGAGTGAATAATAGCCTGTAAACCATGTAAAAACCAAGAAAGCATTATTATTAATTTAATTAACATTGAGGAGCTGATCTATGAAGTATACCTTCCAATATTTTTGTGGTTTTTCCTCCTTGAGAAATGAAGCTTAATGGTGTAGCATCATCAGAATTCAATCCTCCATAACATGTATACAATGATAAAAATAACACGAGAAACCACATATCAGATGCTTACAGCAACCAAAACAACTACAGAAAAGTTTCTTCCTCACATGGGACAGGATGGAACCAACGCCCCAGCCAATTCAGTTTGTACAGTTGTATTCATCCGGACGACACTTACTTTGGGGGAAACTCTTGTGAAAGTAGGATGTTTGCAGAGTTAATTTAATATTTTAAAAGGAAAACCTACAACTTAAGCAGTTGCACAAATAAATCCCAGAAGAAACTAAAACCTGATAACAATGTATGTATGTATGTATGTATGGTTACTACTTAATGGTTAGGTAATCAGGTCCAAGGATAATAATTAACTCAAGACTTCATTGAACTTGAAAACACAATCATACAGCCTTCCGCCTAGGAATTGAGCAACCTCCAAATGCTTCACCTGTATCGAATAAAAAGGGGAAAAGGAAACACAAGAATGGCCCAAAATGAATGAAATCCTGCATTAATTAACTGACATTTTAGAAACAGAAAGTGAACAAGGTGATAGAAAGTAATTACCATCCCAATCTTCAGTGAATCACATTTGAATTGAGCATAAAGATTTGTCTCAATTCCACGGCCCTGCCAAAAGAAGTAAAAGAATACAAAGAAGCGTTATTAACCAAAACTAAGCCTTTCCATTTTCTGAGAAGAGCAGATATAGGCCATGTTTGGAATGTTGAACAGAATTAGCAAGGGATTAGATGTCTCAAGATTAGGAATCCTTGGATATCAAATTCTTCAAATTAAATGTCCAAATTTTAATTCAGTCATTTGTTTGCTTATTTTATTGAATAATTACTTATCATATACAACTTAATCTAATTCTTTATTAATTTTTATAAATATTAGATATGATAAATAATTTGATAACAAAAATATCCATATGAATAATTTGAAATTTATTTTTTTGTAAATTGTCCTTGATTTTGTTTTCGGCCAAACCGTGGCAATAATCTTATCATTGCCTATCTATTAAGACCAAGTTTCACATAATAATTATTTTTTTTATTTTTTTTATTTGCTTATTTATATTTTTAATAGAAATTATATATATATTGATTCCCGAGACCCCGAACCCCCGAAATCTAAGACCCTAGAACCCCTCCTAGCTAGAGGAAAGAGAGAACTCAGGTAGGCTTAGAGTTAGAGGCCTTAGTCAACTACCAGTATAGTAAGGAAGGAAAGCCACATATCTAGTAAATCAAGGGAGAATTTGACTCGAAAGCTAAGGAAAGAAAGCGAAAGTT
>JAOTRH010000024.1:21934560-21971059 GCA_034768845.1 Heliamphora exappendiculata
CAGTTTCACATAATAATTATTTTTAAAATATTTAAAAATTTTTATTTATATTTTTAATAGAAATTATATATATATATATATATATATATATATATATGATTCCTAAGACCTCGGATCCTTGGACCTAGTTTCATATAATAATAATTTTTTTATTTTCTTATTTATATTTTTAATAAAAATTATATAGATATTGATCCCCGGACCCTGGGACCTCGGACCCTAGACCTCCAGGACCCTATAATCCTAGAGCCCCCAGGAACCAAGACCCCGAGACCACTGGGACCCCAGACCCCTAGGATCCTAGACTCCCGTAGTCCCAAATCCCGTATCCCCATACGCTGGGACCCTAGACCCCGTAGCCCCGGACCCCTTGACACTCCAGACCCCTGGGACTACGTAGCCCCATACCTCGAGACCCCTGGATTTCAGACCCCTGGACTCCTGAACCCTTAAAACCCCTGGATCCTACACCCTATAATCCCTTGAGACCGCGGACCCTAGACCCTTCGAATTCTGTAGTTCCCAACCCTGAGACCTCGTAGCACCGGACCCTTGGGACTACTTAGCCCCATACCTCGAGACCCCCAAATTCTAGACTCTAGGACCCCCCAACCCCCCCAACCCCTGGACCCCATACCCTATAATCCCTTGGAACTGCGGACCCTAGACCCTTAGGACTCTATAGTCCCCGACCTTGAGACCCCGGGGCCTTAGGATCTCGTAGTCCCAAACCCTAGAACCTCGTAGTCCCAGAGCTCTAGACTCCTAGACCCTCGAAACCCCGGACTGCTAGTAAATATTTGAGGTTAGAGCTATCGAGCGCGGTAAATGGCTAAGAACAGACGAAAATAGCTGGGACTGTCAATTTGAGATTTATATATGAGGGTAAATAAGTAATTTTACGTTTAGTCACATGAGACTTGTTATTCCTGGATTATGTATTCTATTCCCCCCACGACACTAATTATTCTCCAATCCATAGGATTGAGAGTCATATAGGATAATTAGTTCCACCACTCTTTAGCAAACAAACATGGGATTAAGAAAATCTTTTGTACTATTTGTCTGGTCTAATGTTCTAATCCCACACTTCAAACATGGCCATATTGTTTTATAAAATATAGAAGGTACTTGGCACAATTTCTTTCTTCTGGAATATGTGCAAGTCATAACTTAATTTCTTTCATTTTTTTTTTTTTTTTGAAGAAGCCATATGCATCACAAATTTGAAAGGCAAACCCAATAAAACCAAAGGCGAATTTTTATCCACTAGATCACCCACTATAAATGGTTTATGCTGCTAGATTGAACTGAGTTGGCCTATGTAAAAAGCAGATACCCCAAACAGAATGGTTCCGCCTACCCAAAAGTAGCATGGAGAACAAAACTGGGATGATGGCGCAATAACTCAAAAGTGGTTTCAAATCACAAACAATACCTAAGAGGAAAAGTTGCTTGACTAGATCATCAAAAGTTCACAGGGGAACCTAACGTCAAAAGACACTTTCATTGCAAAGATAACAGAAGAAAATGAAAAGGGTTCTCGAATCTTACAGTTTTTCTTTTATATAGAAACAAGTGGATTAATTTGTTTACTTCTCTTTCTTTCTTTTTTATCTTTTCATTCTGGGTTTTGCTTGTCTGGTTCCATTAGCTCCCAAAAGAAAACAACAGAAAAGGAAAAAAAAAGAAGAGGAAATCTGTCTCTAATTTTTTCGGAAGTTTTTTTCCTGGTGGTAACTTATCAAAGCATCTTCATAATGGAATACAATAGTTTCTGAAGATACTATGAAAGCTTCACCATATTTACCAAAAATTACGAATAAGGTTTCCCAAAAGTTCTCAACCAGGTTCATATTGGTTTGGCAATGTCTGGGAAAGATTTTCATGAATTAAAAGAACTTATAACTCATTAATTTAATTCTATTATTGTGCCTAATCTGGGAAGCTTATCGTAAACACATTACATGGAATTGCAGTGAAGACCATCAGATACAGTCACAAACTTCCATAATCGCAAATTTTCTCCAAAATCATTTGTATGCTGAGTTATGACCTCTTGCAATTTTCTTGTTTTTCATTGGGTACAAGAGCCACAGTTCAATTAATATGAACAGGAAAAAATGTTTTCCCTGTCTTTGAAGCATTCAATAAAAATTTTACACACAAACTTAGATGGCCAATCAAAGTTATAATACTAGATTACTAGGATTGTCAAGATCAGTAAGTCCTGTATTCTAACTCTAACTTGAACTGAACTTCTAAAAAGTGACAGAGGAGATAAACAAAGGTCACCAATGATATGCACTTAATACCACGAAACTTCTTCGCTAAGGTAAACACTTACCATTCCTTCCAAAATGACCAAGTCTGAATCACTTGCCAGGTAGGCAAGTTCTTGTGATATTCTTGTGAGATCAATAACCTGTGGTAGCATAAACAGAACGGGGACACAATCAGAGAGCTACTACCCTACAACAATCTAGATCTTAAAATCAGTGTAAGGTGTCAGAACGGACAAATGAACTTTTGAGACGATCAATTAGAACACATTACATTTCTTACCGGTAAATCATTACCAGAATTGGCAATCAAAAGGTTGGAAGCATCTACCCCCTCAAGTAGCCCATGTGCATCCTTCAACTGGTAATATGCAACTTAACATGTTAGAGTCAAACAAAGAATCTTTAATTATCAGAGAACCAAAAAAATAATTGTTTACTACCTTCGATATAATCTCAATTAGTTCAGGATAAGTTACATCATTGATAGAAGGTAACTCATTAGCTGCCAAGACCACCTGGATGATAAAAGCAACCATATAAAAGAACAGATCCGACTGCTATCCAAGTGGAAAAGAAACGTTGGAGATGGAGAAGACCTTGCTTAACATGAGATGTTACTTTTGAAGATGGAGAAATTACCCTATCCAATGCTTAAGATTTCAACTTAGCACAATAAAGACAAATTATCAAAGGAACAAACTCCCAGCAACAAAGCACCACTATCACAAGATATTTTTCACAACCTGAAAAGCATTCATATTTAACTTTTGGGGTGGGGGGAGTGGAGAGAGAGAATGTTCCTCCATCATTTTACAGGACAACCAAATGATGACGTCCAGATTATGGCAGTAATGCTTATATTTAATGGATACCCCCGTGGTAATTTCATAGCAATCACTATGAAATTGGTGCGGTCTCACAGTGATCATAATAAGTACTGATTGCTGGGAAATACTAGGCAATCGTTGTTATAGATTGAAGGAAAGTAGGAAACACAAAGCACGTGACAAAATAGCGAATCACAACACCTATAAAAAGATGAATAAATGAATGAATGAAAGAAGAACACATGCAAGTTCCTCAATCAAACAAGGCAACTGCAATAGATAAATAAGGAGACAAGTTATAATATCAAAAAAAAAAAACTTCTCCCAGATACGAGAGAAGAAAAGAAATAAGGAAAAATAACTTAAACTCTTCAGTCGTCACCAAAAACGAGCATAAAAAGAAAAAGAATGAATAAAAGGACTTTTCAATTGTATTAAAATCTCTTACTAAACAATCATATTTCCATCTCAAGCTCCATGCTGCTTCATGTGCTGTCTCATCATCCATATCCAAACAGGCACTGGTTTGGGAAATGCAATAAATAGGCGTAAAAGCCAAGTAGCTCAAGTCAAGTGTGCACGTGCTTTCGATAAACACGACAATCCTAACTTGAGCTTGGGAGTTAAACCTGTATTAAAAACAATCTCATCTTGAGCAACCGTCTGCTTCAATCAGATGGGCTTGTGAGTATGGCATAATATGGTATGTATTGAAACTGTTAGGAAATTTCGTCCTCCTCCGTTTTGATTCTTTTGGCAAATCTGTGACAACACATTCTTACATAATTCTATGACAGGTCGTGACAATTGTTCTTGGAAGTTTTTCGATGTACTGCATATCCTAAGTATCAGAGAAATCAAGTCAGCACTGCAAAACAGGCAAGATACTGCAAAGCAGTGATGACTGCTTGATCGGTCTTGTGCGCAGATCAGCATTACATCAGTTAGGGTTGAGCAGCCGCTGTGTAATTTTTATGAGTGTAATTGTTGAGCAAAGAACGAGAGAGCATGAGCGTTCCAGAAAACTATTCTGGAGTTTTACTTGATGACTACATGAGATATTGAGAGCATCACGAAGGTCGTACAGTACAAGTGCAAATCCATTCTTTCATATCCTTAGTTTGAGTAGATTCTCAAGTGTTGAAGGCCGGTGGTGGATTCCACCAGTAAACAAGCTTGAATTGGTGTACGAGGATTCGACAAGAGGTTTTTACTTCTATAGGTTGTGGATTCAATCACAAATTGTAAGAGTTTCTTATAACCAAGCATTTATTTTAGTGCTTGTTTCTCAGACTTAGATAAGTCCCATGGTTTTTACCTTTATCGGGGTCTTCTACGTAAAAATCGTGCGTAGTATACCGTGTGTGGTTTGTGTGTTGCTTGATTGTCTTGAATCCGTTGGAACGAATCAAATCAAATATTTTCTCTTAAAAACGGAAATCGTTTTTTTAGAAATCCATGTGTATTCCGTGATAGAGTTTGAAATATATTATCTAGAAAAAGTTTGTTAATCAGATGTATAACTCTGGCCCATAAAAGACTACTTCTATGATAAGAATGAGTCAAAGAGGTAGAAATCCCCCAATCAAGTTTGTCAACACAATATTATTTCCTCAAAGCAAAGGATTCTAGTTCTCCCAATGAAGTAATTAGGCAAGTAACAGATAGAAGTCAACTCCAAAACAGGAAATTTCTCTTAGTTTCGACTCTATGGATAATTCTTTTCCATGTAGGTTGCAGTACTCCACTACTTTGTCTAGCAACTTGTATTGCTATCTCACGAGCACAGGTTTAGGTTTGGCCTCAATGGAAAAAAAAAACCATCTAACAAGTAACAGCGTATCTTCACAGACTAAGAACTATGAGATCACCTCTTTTTGTGTATATACATCCCTCGAACTTTGAAGCATGTGGCAAACACCAACACCTTCGAGATCGCTCTGACTCTGCCACTTAAGACCTCAATTTCAATAAATTCTGTCTGAGATCAAGAAAGGTTTTAAATGGGGGTAGACAGGTTTGGGAAAGAAAATGCAAAATCCGATATGGTGTGACACTGAGGTGGAGAAGGGGTACCCCAACCATTTACATGTAAATGCACTTTAAGTACTTCTAAATAAGAACATATTTTCTATAAAACCCAGATGATGTGGACAAAAAAGGGTATAATGGATCAATTTTGGAATTTATTAATTATTATATTTTATTTAGTTTCTTTATAATATTAGGTTTCTCTATTTATCAATATTTAAATAAGTATCAATTAGGAATGTTATTTTGTTTCTTTTAATTAAAGATTCAAGTTTCCTTTTTAACCATGGTTTAGGTGTATAAATAAGAAGTCTTATTGATGTATTAGCAAACTTGGATGAATAAGATTTTGAATTGAGTTGTGTAATTTGTTCCCCTCACCTTGTTCTTCTCTTATCTATTCGTTCTTCTGCTTCTAACTCTCTCTTGGTGTTATATCATTTTAGTATCGGAGCAAATTTCGATCCATTGCTTTCCCATCATTACAAGTCGCCACACCATTGCCATCGACGAAGTTCTTCTCCACAGCTTAATTGTTCCAAGTCCTCATCTGCCGAAACCTTCATCGACCACTGTCAACTTCCAACATTTGTCCCCACCACCCTAGTCGGCGAAACCCTCACTTGTTGTTCACCCTTGTCAAACTTCAGTATCGTCGTATCGCACCGACGGTTGCTGCTGAACAATCCATCACAGTGCCAAGACCAACGCCACTTCACATTGTAGCCTCCATTAACGTCCCGCCAAGCTTGTTGCGACTTCTCTTGAAGAAGTAAAAATGCAAGAAGGTTGAAGCGGCTCTAGTGACGGAGTAAGGAAACCCTACCCCTCTGGCCCAATGCCAACCCAAAAAAACCCGACCCAATTTTCTTAACCCGAAATCAATACCTCAATTAAGACCCGCCAGAGATCTAGCCCAATGCCATCCCAAAAAAAAACCAATCCAAAACATATCAGGCCCATTAAGCCCATCACTAAACCAACCCATTATTTTCCTGATTCAGCCCATACCTCAATACCTATTTAGCCCACACCAGCCCTTACTATACGCAAAATTTGTCCCAAGCCCATAACTAAACCAGTCCTTCACTTAACCCAGCATAGCTCATGATACTTCGAAAAAAATTCATCACTTTAGCTCTATGTGCCAACCCACATCCTTTAGCCAAAAGAAAAATGAAAACACACACACCCACACAAAAATGAGCCAAAAAAAGTCACAAAAAAGGAACAACAAAAAAAAAGTATTAACCAAAAAAAAACTTTATTCTTACATAGATCTTTCTTCTCACACCTCACACACTCTTCATGGAGTGAAGGCACGCTAATAATTTCCATATATTTCTTCAGTGCGCCAATTATTGAGTTTGTCTTGAATTTCTCAAAATTTAGAAGCCAGTGATGGTGGGGTGCTCAAGTGACATGCTAGCGTTTGGTTCTGTCGTCCTAGCGCTCGAGTGACGTGACGTTTAGGGACCAGCAGCATATGGCACACGTACATGCTCGTCGAGTGCTTGAGCACCGCTGCAACGAACTGAAAGTTGTTTATAGGGTTTTTGCTAGAGATTTATACATATGGACCATTTATTTCGTCTAGGGCTAAGTGTGGTACACAAGAAAAGCTCAGTTTGAGGCTATAGAGAGTGAGAGAGACTTTATAATGGATTAATTTTTCCTCGCCCGTGGATGTAGGCACTTCGCCGAACCATGCATATTCTTGTGTTCCTGTGTTGGTTCACATTCTCTATTACTTTGTGCGGATTGAAGCCAACGGTATGTGTCCACCATACAACACCAACAAAATTTGCAAAATTATCATTGGTGGGGGATGTACCATCAATGCGGTATCTAAAAAAGTGTCATTCAACTGAAACTTAAGCCCGAACCACACCTGCAACCATATCATTTGTTTTGGCCTAATGACACTTATCTTTTCATATTAGAAGAAATAAAATAATAGAGAGTTGTATCCAACTGGATACACGAGCACATTTATTTATATTAGAAAGAGAAAACACCATAACAACCATGTAATCACACGCACACAATAATAATAATAATAATAATAATAATAATAATAATAAGTTACTACTAGCACCCCCCTCAAGCTGGAGCATATATATCAGTCATACCCAGCTTGTTACATAAATATGAGACACGCGGGCCCAGTAACGCGTTGGTGAAAATATCTGCCACCTGTTCGCCAGTAGGAATAGAGCCAAAGTTAACAACGCATTTATGATATTCCTCACGGATAAAATGGCAATCAACTTCAATATGCTTCGTCCTCTCATGAAAGACGGGATTGGTGGCAATATAAATAGCAGATGTATTATCAACCCAAAGTCTGATCGATCCTCTACGAGGGAAGTGTAACTCTGTCAAAATCTGCTGAAACCACATAATTTTGGCAGTAGCTAGAGCCATAGTCTGGTATTCAGCCTCAGCACTAGACCTGGATACCACAGTCTGCTTCTTACTCTTCCAAGAAACCAAATTGCCACTAACAAATATAGAATAACCAGATGTTGATCTCCTGTCAAAAGTGCATCCAGCCCAATCTGCGTCAGAGTAGCTTTCCATGCCCATAAGGCCATGATCAGAAAACTGGATGCCCTTCCCTGGGTTTTTGTGCAAGTACTGAAGGATGCGTAACACCGCTTGCCAATGAGGAACATGGGGATCAGACAAAAACTGACTGACTACACTCACTGGATAAGCAATATCTGAACGAGTCATCGTAGTAAGATAATTCAGTTGTCCCACTGTACGGCGATACTGGTCAGGATCAGAAAGAAGCAATCCTTCCTTCGGTTCTAGTTTGACATTAGTCTCCATAGGTGAGTCCACTCATTTAGTATTCATATATCCTTTATGCTCTAGAATGTCAAGAACATACTTTCACCTTTCTTATTCCGGGATACTTCAATGCCCAAGAAATACTGAAGTTCACCAAGATATTTCGTCTGAAACTTGGTGCTCAACAATCCCTCCACTGTCACTACCAGTAATATAACAATGTCATCCACATAGACGACGAGTAATATCCATCTGGCTGAGGTATGACGAAAGAATACAGTATGATCCTTTGCTGATTGCTGAAGACCAAACTCCTGTACTACAAAACTGAAACGACCAAACCAAGCCCTAGGAGACTGCTTCAAACTATATAAGGAGCGCTTTAATCGACATACTTGATTAAGGGACCCCTCCTGAGCAACAATGCCAGGTGGTTTCTCCATATAAACTTCTTCCTCCAAATCACCATGAAGAAAGATATTCTTCACATCGAGTTGATATAATAGCCACTGATGGGATGCCGCCAGGAATAAGAATAGACGAACGGAGGACATCTTTGCAATAGGAGAAAATGCATCAAAGTAGTCAAGGCCATAGGTCTGAGCATAGCCCTTGGCCACTAACCGAGCCTTCAGGCGCTTAAGAGTACCATCAAAATGAAGTTTGACTGCATAGACCCACTTACAGCCGATCGCAGTCTTCTCAGGAGGAAGGCTTACCAGGTCCCACGTATTACTAGCCTCAAGGGTAGTCATTTCCTCAATCATAGCCTAACGCCAACCTGGATGAGAAGGAGCATCTACAACAGAGCAAGATAAATGATGCTGATCAAAGGTTACTAGTAATACCATTCTGGACAGTAGCAGGTAAACCACGATAAGATGCAGTATATAAGGAATGATCTCTACAACTACGATAAGATTTGCGTAAAGCAATAGGAGGGTCACTTACCTGATTAGAGGTTGGATCCAGCTGAAGAGATACTGGCTCGAGTAGAGGAGAGGTGGTGGAGCCTGGTGATACTGAGGAGTCGGGGAATGAGGAAAGGATAGGTGCCTCGGAGGCAGCAGGTGGAGATTCCTCGAGAAGATCAACCGGAGGACTGGCCATCGGAGAAGATGCCACTGGTAAATTATGGGAGGATTGATATAGCAGAATCTGATCTAAACCATCATCCACACAGAAGAAAGGTGTAGTGGCTGAGCCATAGAATGAAGTAAATTCAACAAACACCACATCTCGAGAAACAATAAATCGTCACAAGTCAGGACTATAATACCGATATCTTTTCTGGGTTTTAGGATATCCCATGAAGGCACACATAGTGCGCGCGCATCCAACTTCATCACATGTGGCCTGGTATCTCTCACATAGCAAACACACCCAAAGATCTTGAGTGATAAGGAGAAAGGAATCTACTGAGGAAGTAATACTGACAAGGGTGTAGCACCATGTAGAACAAAAGAAGGCAATCGATTAATCAAATAGCAAGCAGTCATCACAGCTTCACCTCAGAATACTTTGGGAACCCGCATCTGAAACATCAAGGCACGTGCAGTTTTCAGGAGATATCTATTCTTTCTCTCAGCCACCTCATTCTGCTGGGGTGTGTCAGGGCATGATGCCTGGTGAATAATCCTATGTGTACGTAGGTATGAACCCAACAAGCCCCCAACGTACTCACCTCCATTATCACTACAGAAGATTTTCATAGTTGTGCCAAATTGAGTGTGGACTTTATTATAAAAGGTAGTAAACACAGTAGGTAATTCAGACCGCTTTTTCATAAGATAAAGATAAGTAATGCGAGAATAGTCATCAACAAAAACCACAAAATACCGAAAACCAAATAAAGAAGTGACAGGGCACGGGCCCCAGATATCTGAGTGGACTAAAGAGAAAGGACTCATGATTCTATTATCTTTTCTGGACACATACGGTACACGCAGGTGCTTGGCAAATCTACACGACTCACATTCTAACTGGATAACCTGACTGAAACTGGGGCATAGTTTCTTCAAATTTGGCGAGGGATAACCCAACCGACAATATATATCCAATATCTGAGATAATCGCCCGGTGCATGCAACATCCAAAGTCTTATCCAGCACATACAGGCCACCTACCATCCGTCCTCTACTGATAGTATTCCTCGAAACTAGATCCAGAAAAACACAATGATTAGGAAAGAAAGTTACTGAACAGTGCAGATCCCTGGTAATACGACTTACAAATAGTAAGTTAAACGGATTAGCAGGAGTATGTAAAACATCAGAGAGTGTAATGGATAGAGATAGAGTAGCTACTCCCTACCCTTTCACAGCCAAAATTCCTCTATTGGCAACAATTACCCCACCGTGTTCAGAGGTCAACTGATAAGATAAAAAAGTACATGTGGAGTGGGTCATTTGGGCAGAAGCACCCGAATTTATCACTCATGATCTAGGGGTGGTCACACATACAGCTGGGTTACTTGCAACTGTGGCAGATGGAGTATGGTTGTGTTCCCAATCCGCATCTGAATGAACTGATCATATTCCTCCTGTTTCATATCGATAGTTCGCCGCTCAGAAGAAGGGGGCGGAGCATCATACTCGGTTACGACATTGGCCACAGAGGATGTAGGACGCTCATGTAGCTTCCAACATGAGCTCTGTAAGTGTTCCTGCTCTCCACAATAGTAGCAGGACCTGGTGTCACGTCCACCTCAACCTCTGCCTCATCCCCCATCACGGCCTCTCCCCCATTGGCCTTTATCACTTCTGCCGCCATCACGACCTCTCCCACGAAAACCACCTGTACTCCCACCACAAAATGCCCCTACGGCTGTATGGTCACTAGGATCAGTAGTAGTACCACGAGACTCATCTCTACTAATGGCTCGGCTCATCCGTTGGAAGACCTCAGATAAAGATGGAAAGTCAGACCCAACCAAAATATGAGAACGTGCGGAGTCAAGTTGCTGGTTTACCCCCAGCTAGAAAGAAAACTACTAAAAACTGCATCCTCTGCTCGCGAAAAACCTCATATCGATTGGTAAAATGTACCAACCGATTACACTCATCTGTCAATACCTTGAACTCTGTGAAATAATCTGGAAAAGAGCGATCTCCCTGTTGTATCCGAAAAATACTTCGCAGCACATCATATAACCGGGACAAGTCATTAGTTGAGGCAAATGTCTCCTCGAGAATGGCCCATACCTATCGAACAGTCGTGGCATTGGCTACCAAAATCTCAACAGAGGACTCAATGGAATTCAACATCTTACTCAGTAATCGTGCGTCATCTCGCCTCCATCGTTTATACTCATCAAATCACTTCTCCGGAGGATCTTCAAACAAATAATCTTTCTGTTCCATACCTTCAACTGTAAGTAAAACCTTCTTCTTCCATAATACATATGTTTGCGGTCCAATCAACTTCGAATCCACTAATCGTGTGGATGACAAAAACACATTCGTGATTCCTCCTTGTCGATCAGTTCTGATTGGAGAATCCTCCACTCTTGTGGAACTTTCAGTCGACATCACAATATCTCAATGAAAAAACGTAAAGAATCACGAGCAAGTACACCAACAATCAATAGAACGCACCCACACCTTCAATCAGTCATAGATGGACCGCGAATCACACATTCAACTCATCTTCATAAAATAAAAACATTGTGGTAGCCCTTAGACCCTCGAACCAACAGTTAGGGTTCCCTTTTGGCTGTCAGGACAAAGAGAGGCAGAAACAAAGACTTGCATAGCCCTTACACCAGTCGACTAGCACGGAGGAAGGAACTGAGAGAAGCTAAGGTTTCCAAGGATGCAGACGGCTGGACTGGATGAGAGGAGAAGGGTTGGCAGCGCTAGAAAGAGGGAGAACATAGGCCGTTGGTGCTGGAAATAGGTAGAACAGGGTTCGTCGACGCCGGAAAGAGAGAGAGCAGAAGTCGTCGGCGCCGGAAAGAGAGAGCAGAGGTCATTAGTGCTGAAAATAGGTAGAACAGGGGTCGTCAGCGCCAGAAAGAGAGAGCAGAGGTCGCCAGCCCTGGAAAGAGGGAGAAACAGGGTCGTCGGTGCTGGAGGGAGCCTGTCGAGGGCTGTGAAAGGGTCGTCGGCGGTGAATGAAGGGCGAAAGTGGTCGGTGGTGGTGTTTCATTGGTTGTCGGTGGCTGGGGAACGGTCGTCGGGGTTCGACAATGGGCGATGTTGGTGGTCGGCGCTAGTTTGGTGGTTGGTGAGGACTGTGGAGGGGTTGAAGATGGTCGGCGAGGGGTAATGGTGGATTTCGGCGCTCGTTTGGTGGTCGGCGAGGACTGTGGAAGGGTTGAAGATGGTCAGCACTGGTTTAGTTTGCGTGGTTGTTCGACAGAGTTGCTGGAAGGGTTCAGTGATGCCTGGTTGTGCGACAGAGTTGCTGGAAGGGTTCAGTGGTGTGGCTGGGATTTCGGCATGAAGCTATCGACAATAGAGGCTAGGGTTTGGAGGTTGAAAGAGACTAGGGTTTTATGGTTAACTCTGATACCATGTTAAAAGAAATAAAATAATAGGGAGCCGTATCCAACTGGATATGCGAGCGCATTTATTTATATTAGAAAGATGAAACACCATAACAACCATGTAACTACATACGCACAATAATAATAGTAATAATAATAATAATAAGCTATTACTAACATTTCATTTCCTAACGATGTGTGGTTCCTATCCAGATGAGTTAATATTTGGATGAAATTTGGTAAGACGTCATTCCTATGATGTTTGCAAGTGCTACTTGGTCATCTATGGATGAACGGGTTTAGCATTGCTTATCATAAGAAGGCTAACACAATTGCATTCAAATATAATGAAAGAATTATTTTGTTACGGCCTGTTAGTTCAAATCAAGATAGGATCTCAAGTAATTTGTGATGCCGAGCGGCCGGCGATTAAAGAACTCAACAACTAAAGAACAGAAAATAAATTCTAAGACTAACAATTTAAACTTAAAAATTCAATTTTTATTTATTCAAAGTCTCCTAAATCCTATTAACAAAATGACCTATTTATAGGCATTCAAGAAAATCCTAATTTAAGCTACTAAAAATAGAGGATTACAACCCTAGAAAATCCAAATTAATTAAGCTACTAAAAATAAAGGATCACAATCATGGAAAATCCTAATTAAAGTTACAAAAAGTAAAAGATTACAAATAAGGAAAATTCTAATTGAAGATACCAAATTTAAAGATTCTAATAAAATCAAAATATAAAATATTACAAAAATTACTAAATTCCTAAACTTGAATTATCTTTCATCCGATGTCTTCTCGTTCCCCATTATTTCTCTCCGGCTCAGAAAAAACTCTCCTCCGGAGAATTATAAAGAAATAAATATTTCATGAAATGAAATTCTTGTTGGGGACTCAACTCCTCAATTATGATAGCATGAAAGCGGTGAAAAACTCCATCTAGAAGATGGTACTGAGAAACTCCAATAAAGGATTAGGTCAAGGGATACACAAAAGCCGAAAATGAGAATGTAGCTATGCCTGTATCAACACCGTTAAGCAAAACAAAAGGCTTTACAGTGGTTCGATCAAGTACCATATCCTCTATATAAAACATTGGACCGATATTTAAATTCAAAGAAAAATCAATAAAATTTACTCGTGGTCCACATTCAAGAATAGCTAAGACATGTCCAGCAGATGACAATATAAAATGCTCGAGTGTGCTAAATATCTGGGACACTGAAGTTATAATAAGGCCTCTATTAAAAAAGAGAGAAAGAATACGGGAAAGCGTGTATCTCATTGTGAGACATACACACGTATTTATTAAGCAAATAAGAGCCTACAATAGATACTGTGGACATCCCCGCAGGTTATTATTAATACTTAATATCTTAATACTAAATATATATATTAACAATTCCATCAAGTTGGAGTATAGATATCAATCATGTTCAACTTGTTACAAATATAGTGAACCCGGAGCCCAGGCAGTGGCTTAGTGAACATGTCAGCCAACAGTTCACCAGAACGAACAAAGCCAAAATCGATAGTGCCGTTTTTATACTCGTGGCGGATGAAATGACAGTCGATCTCGATGTGCTTAGTCCGCTCATGAAACACTGGATTAGTAGCGATGTAGACAGCAGACTTATTGTCACACCACAACTTGGTAGGACCCATAGGCGGTTCGTCTAATTTAGTAAGAAGTTGTCGAACCCACATGATTTCGGACGTTGCCAAAGCTATAGACCTGTATTCCACCTCAGCACTAGATTTGACACCATATCTTACTTCTTGCTTTTCTACGAAACCAAGTTCCCACCAACAAAGACAGAGAACCATGATGTGGATCTCCTATTAATCGGGCATCCTGCCCAATCTACATCAGAATAACTTTTGGTACGAAAATGACCCCGATCACAGAATTGTAGACCCTTCCTCGGGTTAGAATGGAGGTACTGTAGAATACGAACCACTGCATTCTAATGAAGAACGAGGGGATCAGACATAAACTGACTCAATGCTGACAGGGTAAGCAATATTCAGTCATGGTGGTCAAATAATTAAGTTTTTCCACCATTTTGCGATACTTGTCAGGGTGAGAAAACACATCACCGTCACCGGAAAGAAGCTTCACACTCGGATCTATCGGGGACTCCACACTTTTTGCATTCAGCAGGCCGGCATTGCGCAAAATATCAATCACATGTCCTCTGAGAAATAAAAATCCCATGCTTACCTTTGGCCACCTCGACCCCCAGAAAATACCGCAAGTGCCCGAAATATTTAGTTTGAAATTGTGTCTACAGAAAGGTCTTCAGGCTACTAATCCCAACACGGTCATCACCAGTGATGACAATATCATCAACATATACAACGAGAAGAATATAGCCGGAGGCTGTCTGACGAAAGAACATGGTATGATCTTTGCCCGACTACCGCAGACCAAACTGTTGCACCACTGTGCTAAACCTCCCAAACCAGGCCCGAGGAGATTGTTTTAAACCATACAAAGAACGACGAAGGCGACACACCAGATCAGACCCCCCCTGAGCAACAAAGCCGGGAGGTTGCTCCATATAAACTTCCTCCTGAAGATCGTCATAGAGAAAGACATTCTTGACATCCAACTAATAAAGCGGCCAATTTCGGGTGGCAACGAGAGAAAGAAAAAGGCGAATGGAAGTCATCTTGAAAATAGGAGAGAAAGTCTCAAAGTAGTCAACACCATAAGTTTGAGCATAACATTTTGCAACAAGGCGTGCTTTTAAGCGAGCCAAAGAGTCATCATGATTCACCTTCACAGTGTAAACACTCTTGCAGCCAACTGCCTGCTTCCCGTCAGGAAGAGAAACAAGATCCCACGTGCCATTATTATTCAGGACAGACATTTCTTCTAACATAGCAGAACGCCAACTAGGATGGGAGAGAGCCTCTGAAACACTACCAGGAACAGTAGTAGTATCAACTGTAGAAATAAAAAGACGTAAAGAAGCTGACAAGCTCTTATAGGAGTCAACATACCGGGGGTGATCCCGACAAAGACGATAAAGGCGACGGGCAGCAATAAAGGGCTCACTTACTGGCGGATCACCCGACGAGAGAACTGGCTCAGCAGGACGCAGATCACGGGAGGGCGAGGCTGCAGGAGGTGGCACCGGGAACGGCTCAAAAGGGGAGGCAGGAGTAACAATTGTAATCCTGGAGACCAAAAAATCGGTAGACAAAGGGGAGGGAGGTGGCTCATAACCCGAAGGTGGAACAGGAGAAGGAGCATAGAATGGTGTCGACTCCAAGAAGGTAACATCCTAAGACACAACAAAATGACGAAGCGCAGGACAGTAACACTAATACCCCTTCTGGTGTTGAGGGTAGCCAAGAAACACACATTTGAGAGCACGAGCATCAAGTTTAATGACCTGTGGCTGGGTGCCACGCACATAGAATACGCAACCAAAGATTTTAAGAGACAGGGAGTGCCCAGCTAACATAGGAGCTAACATAGACATTGGGAAAATACCACCCAAGACAGTAGACGGCATGCGATTAATATGATAACAAGCTGTAAGAAGAGCCTCACTCCAAAAATGATAATGAACATGCCCATGACATAGGAGAGCACAGGCTGTTTCCAATACATGTCTATTTTTTCGCGCAGCCACCTTTTTTGTTCAGGAGTATCAGGACACGACGTCTGATGGGAAATGCCATGGCTCACTAGAAACTCCCTCATGCCAGTAGATATATACTCTCCCCCATTATCAAGACGAAAGATCCTAACACAAGTACCAAATTGAGTTTGCATAGTCTTACAAAATTGAGTAAACACAGATAACATTAAATAGAGAAAAGTGGCACGAGAGTGATCATCGACAAAACTTATAAAATAACGAAAACCAAATAAAAGGTAACTGAACTAGGTTTCTAGACATCAGAGTGTACTAACTAAAAGAAAGCATAAGCTCTTTTATTGACTCGAGACTTGAAAGGCACACGCAGGTGTTTGGCAAAACGACATGACTCACACTCAATAGCAGACACAGACCTTAAATTAGGGTAAAAAATTTTAAGACTAGACAAACTAGGGTGCCCAAAACGGCAATGGATATCAAGGGCAGAAGAAGACAAGGCAAAGTACGTCTAAGCGGGAGTAGCATCTAGCAGGTACAACCCTCCCGAGACCTGTCCTTTACTGATAATCCTCGTCGTCGTAAGATCTTGAAAAATATAAGAATCAGAAAAAAATGTCACGGAGCAACTCAAATCGGTGGTAATCTGACTTATAGATAATAGATTGAAGGGATTATCAAGAATATGCAAGACATTATATTAAGAAAGGGCAGGAGTTGGTGTCGCAACACCACAACCCTCAACAGCTAAGGAAGAGCCATTAGCCACTAGCACACCAGCGTGACCAGGGGTCAACTTATAATCTGATAGAATACCTGATGATCCAGCCATGTGAGCATAAGCGCCATAATTAATAACCCAGGTGTGGGAGGTAGCCACACATGCAGTGGGATTACCTGCAAAGAAGGTTGCTGGTACCTCAGAAGAACTCATACTATGTCCAATCTGACCATACATATACTGGTTATACTTTGCAGCAGTCATCTCTACAACTCGTCTGGTCGAATTAGAGGCCCCATGAGGACTTGGTTGAATATAGTCCTGCTGGCTGAAATCAGATGTGGCATTGGCCACCAATGGGGGTTTCCCATGAAGCTTGTAACATTCACTGCGAATGTATCCCGAATCCCACAATAGTGGCACGTACGGGTCTCACGACCACCATCACGACCTCCGCCACGACCGGACTTGTTACCACCACCACCATGACCGCGTTCTCGACCGCTGCGGCCACCATGAAAACCCACTAAAGCAGACTGATCGGAGGTCTCAACATGAGATGTACCAGTACCACGAGACTCATCTTGACGGGATGCTCGACTCACACGTCGAAATGTCTCAAAGAGAGTGGGAATGTCGGCCCTAGCAAGGATCTGAGAGCGAGTGGAGTCAAACTCGGAATCCAAACTAGCTAATAAGCACACCACCAACAGTTGCTGCCGTTGCTGCTGAAACTGAGACAGTTGATTCGTGAATGGGAGAAGGCGATCAAACTTGTCAGCCAAAATCTTGAATTGCATAAAGTTATCCTGAAGAGGCTTCACGGACTGCTGGGAGTGAAAGAAGCCTTTCATGACATCATATAGGCGGGAGAGATCATTAATGGACTAATAGATCGATTCTAACGAGTACCAGATCTCTCGCACAGTATCAATGTTCGCCACCAAAGCCTGAACTGAAGGTTCCATCGAGTTGAGCAGCTGACTAAATATCCATGCATCATCCCGGTCTAAGTCCGGAAGGTCGCTGATGTTTGTGATGGAGGGTCATCAAATATGTGGGAATCGAGCTCCATTCCTTGAAGAGACTTAAGGACGCTCTTCTTTCGTAGAGCATACCCATTGGTGCCATCGAGTCGCCGTTTAACTAACCGTGTGGATGATGAGACAACCTATGTGGTACGCTGCCGGCTAGCTTTAACCTGAGATTAGCGGGTTACCGAATCCTCTGACATCCTTATCTACCAACAAAGAGACCAAAAAAGAAAATACCACGGAGCACAAGTTACATCCACACAGGAGAATGACCGAGAACTGTGCAGAACCCTCACTGCATCATCAAACCAGCATACCACAGCCCATTGTACAAACTAGACAGATGCAGTGAAGGCAAGAAAAAAAAAACTCTCTAGAAGGAACTGCTAGAGGTCCAGCGAGGGTCGGCGAGGCTCACCGGAGGTCGGCGAGAAGGTGTAGAGGCTGGCAGTGGTCTGCGAGGAGGTTTGAAGGCTGTTCTAGCGACTGAGGTAGGTCACAAAGGCTTGCTGTGGTCGAGGGAGGCCTGACGGAAGTCGGCGGTGGTCAGCGAAGGGCCGACGGTGGTCGGCGGAGGTCCGACGAGAGTCGGCGAGGGGCCTGGAAGGGTCGGCCGTGGCTGGCGGCTAGGGTTTGTGGCTAGTTGCGATGCGAAGGTTAGGTTTTGTGGCTGGTCGCGACGCGAAGGTTAGGGTTTGTGGCCGGCAGTGGCCGGATTACTGGTCGGCGAGGGTCGGCGGAGGTCCGACGAGGGTCGGCGAGGGTCACCGGAGGTTTGACGATGGTTGCGACGCAAAAACTAGGGTTTGTGGCTGGCGGCGGCTGGAGGGACTGAAGGTTAGGGTTTGGTAGCTAGGGTTCCATGGCTTTGATACCATGTTAGAAAAGAGAGAGAATGCGAAAAAACGTGTATCTCATTGTGAGACATACACACGTATTTATTAAGTAAATAAGAGCCTGCAATAGATACTATGGACATCTCAACAGGTTATTATTAATACTTAATATCTTAATACTAAATATATATAATAACAGCCTCGATATTGAAGATAGGTAAGAATATCATCTATGATACTACTATCCTCAAGTGGACGAACATGCAAAGCAATAGGATCAATGGATTGGGGAGAAGAATAATCAACACTACTAGAAACCTCAAGCTTTGGAGTTTTATCATGGATGGAGTTGTTAAAAGACGCAACTACCATAGATTGTGTAAGCTCTTGAGGCATTTTGCAAGCAGTTGACTTATAACGGTGAAATTCTTCTTCTAAATATTCTTCAACTGATAAAACATCTTCATAGACATCTTCTAAATCGGTATAAGAGGACAACATCTCATTTTGAATTTCTTCTCGTAATCCAAGAAGAAAGTAATTAGCAATATTAGATAGGTTACTACTAGTGTCGGTCAATTTTAATATATTTTTAAACTCTATAAAATATTCACAGACACTGAAGTTTTGTTGTATGAGATTGTTGCCAAACAATTGTTACCAACAAATTAGTAGCATTGATTTCTCGAAGGCCTCTTTGTTGCTCCGTAAGGAGCGCATAAAAGTTTGAATGATACTCTTGTAATCTTCAATGGATGTCATTTTTTTTTTTTGGGCTTTGAGTAGGGGTTAAAGGAAATGCTAAAAGGTTGGGCTAAAAAGTTTAAATAAAAAGGTTAGGGTTGAGTTGGGTTTTGAGGAGTGGGCTTAAAGGCTTGGGAGAAAAAATAAAAGCCTAAGTTTTTTTTTTTTTTTTGCTGATTTGGGCTTGGACTAAGAATAGAAAAAAAAGGTTTAGACTTTAATATTGAGCTGGACTTTAATATTGAGCTGGACTTAGTTGGGTATGGGTTACAATGAAGTTGGGTTGTGGGCTGGAAATAAAGTGACGGGCTTATTTGTGGTTTGTGGGTTGGAAATGTAGAAATCTAGGCTCTCAGGGAAATGAAAAACAAAAGGGAACTAGGGTTTAACACGGCAAGTTTATTATTATTTTTTTTTGGGATTAAAGAAGCAGTGGCGCAAGTAAGGGTGCACGACGCCAGCGACGGCGTCGGTGGAGTAGACCAATGGCGATGCAGGCGAGGACGGAGGTTGATGGCGGCCGCAATGTCCCGATTGGTGGTCACGTTTAGAGATGGAGGATGGCGCATAGGTTGATGATGACCTTCATGATGGAGGCAATGATGGGGCTGTTGACGATCTAGGGCAGAGGCAGCAATGATGCGAGGCGAGGATGGGTCATTGGCGATGACGGCGCGATGCAATGATGGTGCATTGGCGGTGACGACGACGAGGGATGATAACGGCGGCGGTGCGACTGGTGGTTACGACCTAGGAGGTTGTTGGGTAGCAGCGATGAGCGAAAGTGACGGCAAGTGAAGGCAGCAGTGGTGGCGCTAGGCGACAGAAGCGCGGGATGGCGGTGGCAGCGCAACTGTTGGTGACAGACTTCCGAGATGGTGGCTGGTGCTGGTGCTGGTGCTGATTGCTGATGGTGGAGGAGGTGGTAGTGAACTGTGGTTGGACCGAATTTTGGCTCTGATACCAATTGATGCCGGACAACCGGTGATTAAAGAACTAAACAACTAAAGAACATAAAATAAATTTTAAGACTAACAATCTAAACTTAAAAATTCATTTTTTATTTATTCAAAGTCTCCAAAATCCTATTACATAATGACCTATTTATAAACATTCAAAAAAACCCTAATTTAAGCTACTAAAAATAAAGGATTACAACCCTAAAAAATCCTAATTAGTTAAGCTACTAAAAATAAATGATCACAATCCTGAAAATTCCTAATTAAAGTTACTAAAAGTAAAAGATTACAAATGAAGAAAATTCTAATTGAAGATACCAAATTTAAAAATTCCAATAAAATCAAAATATAAAATATTACTAAAATTACTAAATTCCTAAACTTGAATTATCTTTCATCCGACGCCTTCTTGTTCCCCATCAATTTGCCTCCCATTTCAATGCCTCATGAGCTCCACTGTCCCATTGCGGCCCAAGATTCATTACCTTCTCAACCAGCTCTTGAGTTAACTGATCTTGTTCCTCAATCCCTTCCTCTAGTCGTGGCAGAGCTAGATGCTTTTTTGCAGCAAATGTTTCAATCAAATGAGTGATCTCCTAAAACTCTTGCGTCTCACGACCCTGTTTCTCCTCCTCCTCCATCCATTGTAGAAGACGTTCCTTTGACAAAAATGTTTCCAACAGAAGAATCTCCAATTTTTACCAACCACTTCTTCCGTCAAGTCAAAACATATTGATTTTGTTGGTATTGAAGATTTTCTTTGGATTATCATATTATATTTTGTGGGTATTATTAAGTCACGCGCTCAAGATTTGTTTGCATAAGAAAAAACTAAAGCTGTTGGCATATTTCCAATATTTGATTAGCACAAGAAGAAACTAAAGTTGCTGGCATATTCAAATATTTGATTATTTAGCACGGCCAAATTCAATATTTCTAGCCAAACTCGAAGACAAGTTCTTTTTTTCAGTAGAGAAGAATGATGCTGATGGAAAAAGACATAATGAATCAATTTTGAAATTTATTAATTGTTGTATATTATTTAATCTCCTTATAGTATTAGGTTTCTTTATTTGTCAAGATTTTAATAAGTATCAATTAGAAATGTTATTTTGTTTCCTTTAGTTAAGGATTCAAAATTTTTTATAACCCTTCCCTTGTTCCTCTCATCTACCTATTCTTCTGCTTCTAAGCCTCTATTCTTATTCTTCTCTCTCTTGGTGCTACATCACCAGAGTAGTCCATTGGATTGGCCAATCAAAACCTTGTCCAACCGCATCCAATAAAGTGTGCTCCACAATAATGACATCGAATCAAAGCGATAGTCAAAGGCAAATGGTTGTCAACTATTTATGTGATTAAATGCCTCAATGGCGTTCAACTCATTATTCTCTCTTCTCTCTATTTTTCTTCCCTAAAGTTATACGAGCAGTATGAGGTGGGTGCGGACCAACCCATTATGGTAAGGTTGGGTATGGGGTGAAGTGTCATGGGGATGGCCGGGGAAAGGGAAGGGTTTTGTGTGGCAGGATGGGTTAGGGAGGTGGTCCTCCTGATCCATTGTCATCCGCAATGATGGCTAGCATTCATGAGCCCAGCTAAAGCATAGTTTATATTCAGTCAAACCCTGCTGGCTCAGCTTGACTCATTTTACACCCCTACAAAAAAACAATTAGAATGGCAATGCTAGTCAAATTTGTATTACATATGGGAAATGTGCAACATTATGTAAAAGTGGGGGAAAGCTTCTATGAGCTGTAAGTCTTTAGGGACATAGAACTCAAAAAACAATCATCCAGCCAAAAAGTAATTGCAATTCAATAGGACACCTTTCCCAAGGGAAGAATTGCAACAAAACTTGCTGCCCCAGTAACACTGAAGAGACTAAAGCCTCGTTTTGCTCACAGTTACAAGATGGCTTCTTTGCTTTTTGCTTTTATAACAAAAAAAAAAAAAAAAAAGAAATAAAAGCTAGGTTTTTGTTTTTGGCTTCCTAGCTTTTAAGCCATCTTTTAATATCTTTTCAAGAAGTGTCGTTTGGAGTTTTTTAGCTTATTGTAATATTTAAGAAGCTCAATTTCGTCTTTTTATGCTGGCATCAGAATCTGGTTTTAAGCCACAGGAAAAAGCCGAAAACAACCCAATTGTCTATTTATTTATTTATTTTTCTAAAATAACCAAAAAAAAACTAGTTTTTTATCCAGTTTCCAAAGGAGAAATATAACTTAAAATACACATGCACTTCAACTAGTGCTGATGACAATGCCAGTACATAGCAGAGATTCAAATTGTTTCAGAATCCCAATCACCAGTTAAAGGTGTATGCCAAACAAACAATAGTTTTCCGCTGTTTAATAAGAAAAAGTAAACGTTTCATTCAATGAAGTTATTTTTCATTAGAAAGAATGAACTCTCAAATAGAAGTTCAAATGTACATATTAGCTGTATAGCAGAAAATAAATGGTTCAGGAAGATAACCTGTGTTCCATGTCGTAGTAACTCTCTCACAAATGGCAATATGCCCAATATAATATCTGCACCAGAATTGTCAACAAAAACTACAGCCTGCCACAACAAAGAATGAGCTGGTTAGTACGAGAAAAAGGCAATCTGCTTTAAGGGAGGAAAATATACAGTTTAGAACAAATTGCATATGGAGCTTGCCTTTTTCCAAGATTTTCTGCCCCATTTTAATAAAAAAGCATCCAAATCATCAATCACCCATGGTCGAGGGACAAGATTTTGACAACTAGCCAAAAAGGACATTCCATCCTCTGAGAATAACTCTGCAAGCTTCAAGAATACCACAAAATGAAAAACAAAACTGAATAAAATGGAGTGCTTCTGAAACTGCTTTAGGTTAAACATATTATTGCAATATTTTGCAGCACAAGTTGTGTAAAAACCATGATATCGGTGTCATATCTTAAATATCAAGCAACATAAATACCTGAAAAATCTGAACTGTTGAAAGGTACACTAGGCTCCCTTGTTATTGACATTGGATATAGATTACTTCCCTAAAGGACTGTTAAATACTTGGGTTTTGGATTCTTCAAAATAGTTTTTACTGCTGAAAAGATCATAATCCCCCAGAAAGTTGAAGCCTAAAAATTTCTCCTTTTCAGCATGATTTTAACATCTTAAGCTTGTCAGTAAAAGGGAGAAGTTGTTAAACATAAAGGAGAGAGGTTTCAACTGAAGTCAGTCTTCTGACCTCTGTCAAATAGCAAAATAACTACCCACAGAGCAGAGAAAGATATGATTAGAAAATTCATAGCTTGGATTAGGAGAGCGGGGGTTGGGGTAACAATTTCTAACAATCAGATTTTCAAGAAACATTATGCCTTCAAGAGATTACAGAGAACAGTTGTTTGATTTTACTTAATTGTGTAAGATGGGGATTAAACAGAGGTCTTCAACAGAGTTTCTAAGAATGATGATGAATAATGAGAATGCCAAGAAGACAAAGCGTAGGGGAATTATGAATCACTTATTGTACATGCTCAACAGCGGTGAATGGTTGGCAAATATAGGGGAATGTTAATGAAAACGTAACATGTATATATCATTTGCACACAATTGTTATGGAAGACCTGATTGGTAGGATGTCTCCATGTTATGGTTGCTCAAGTTTCCCTTTTCTTAACCAATGTACCAAATGGATCAGAGGTGAGATCCCTGAATAGATGAAGGTTCAGCAACAAACTTTTCCTCAATGTAAGTCCACATTTAGGAAAATTTTTGGAGGTCACTGCTGCTAAATATGGGGAACAGCAGAATTTCATGGGAGGTACATGATTTATGTAGCACAGTTGATGTAGCTTAGAGGAAAGCAATCATGACGTAAACTCCTAAATGGAGTATCAATTTCAGGTTGGGATAGATCAATGAAGTTTTGGATGATGGCCGGTATGGATTAACACAATAGTTTTGGTGTATAATCTGAAAATGTACTAGAGGTGGGGTTGCGGATAAACAAAGCTGACGGCATAGTAGATTGTCTCGGCTCAACTCTATTAGTTTCTGATTTGGTTTAGGCTCCATGCAAGCTGAGGAATGATGTTCAGGCTCAGCTAGCAACTTATATGAGTTGTTAGTTGAGCTGCTTGAGCTTTGCTTAAAGCTGGATCAACATCGTTGCATGAAGAATGAACTTTGTTCTTCACACATTACAGCAGAGTTTCATATAAGTAACAATGATGACCTGTCACTTGCCACATCCCACAGGGCCACGAGATAGCAATTTTGACATGTCAAATTATTTTTGACATAGGTTGTAGGAGCCGCCCGTTGGTCAAAGAAAGGTTGGGCTATGGTATTGTACCTTCAATATAGTTTTTGAAGGTAATATGGGTTTTATGAGTCAAAGTCCTTGCATTTTACACGTTGGAGTAAAATTTCTTTTGGAATTAGGCATTCTCCTTAAGTGTAAAGATTGAGGTTCTAGGACTAGAAAGAAAAAGAAGTGGAGAGGAAAAAGTGAGAGGTTAGTGAATAGGTTTAGGGTGTTTAATCAACCTCTTTACCTCTAAGTATATATATTAACGCAATAAAAAAATACAAAACAAAAATTCCCTCTAGACATAATGAAGAGAACAAATATAAAAATAACACTAACATAAATGTAATGATTTTGTCCAATAGAAAACATGTTCTATCTGATTTTAAGAAACTTTTAAGGTCTTCTGGAATTGTGTGTTGGAATTCTTGTTTACGAAAATTTGTAAATATGATTTGGCCGGCTAAGTATGGAATGCTAGCTCTCTCTCTTTAGGAACTTGTTTTGAAAGCAAGTTATGAGTGGCTGGAGGCGGTATCTGGTTGGAGGGGGCGCAGAAGGGGTTGCCAGTGGGAGGATGGGTTGCTAGAGGTGGTTCCCGATGGGAGAGGGGATGACAAAAGAGGTTCTGGCAGGAGGAGGGGTGACCAACAAGAGAAGGGGTGGCCCGAGGAATTGCCAGAAGGAGATCGAGGTCGCGAGAGGTGTTTCTGCATGAATGAGTCACCATAGGGCAAAGGAAGCCACCGGCGGGAGACTGTCGGATGTGGGCAGTGCTGGGAGAAGTGGGTGGTGCCATGGTGGGAGAGGAAGGGGAGATTGAAAACTTACTTGAAAAAACAAGTGAAAACACATTTTTGAGTCTCTTAAAATTTAGAAATTTAGAAATTTGATTCTATTTTTTAAAATGAAAACAATTATCAAACATGTTTCAAGTTTTAATTTTTTGCTCCTTACGCCTTTGGTTCTACTCAACCCGCTCTCGTTGCTAAATTTGATGAAGCAAAACAAAACATTACAACCATACCCTACAACAATTCTATATTTTTCCCCACCTTTTGGCTACACAAATATTTGCATTATTAACATTAACATGGGTTCTCTACTAGTAAGAGAGTGTGTATCATATTTGTCCTACATCACTTATGCGCGAACCAAAAGGAGAAAGAATAAAGACGTCAATAGAGTAACAAAAGTTGTAATTGTTAAGATCTCAAGGCTGGCCCAATTAGAACAACGTATGACTATGTTTTAGGCTTAGTACAGTCTTATGATTATTTTGGTTAGGCATTCTTTAAGTTTTCTAGTGTTTACTAGGCTAGAATTGAGAATCTCATAAACGCATTACCCAAAAACAACGGAATTTCAGAAATTCTGGACATAGATCATAAGGATCACTCATGGTTCATTGGGTCAAATTATAGCATATGATCTTCAACTCTTCATATATGGCTTTTTGTAGGTTCATATGGGTTTCATAAGTCGGAGTCGGAGTTTCCGAACTATGAAGTTATAATCCTTTTGGACTTTTGTCTGAGTAAGGAGCTTGTAGAACAATGTAATGCTTCTTCAATAAGATCATGTTTTACATAATTCTATGACTTCTACAATAGAGGACATGTTATACATAATTCCGTGACCTTCTGAAACGCTTATCGTGATTTTGATGTAAATTGAAATGTGATCCCTACACTCTTCTTCTTCCTCTTTATTCTTCTTCCATTTTTTCTGCAATTTTAAACTCTTTCAAGCATAAAACAGATCTTATCATTCTTTGCTCACCTCCAGTAAGCGTACTGGACAAACCTAACCAAGTTTAATACAATACAACAACTATAGCAGACAAAGGAAGCCTAAATCTGCAACAACCAAAAAAAAAAAGTATTGTTCTCGGGTAATGTTCAACTCCAACCTATACTCCTCTTCCCTTGATGAATTATACCAAACCAAACTAAGTTTTTGTTCTAATCAATTGGGATCGGTTACATTTATCCTTTTACACCATTCTGTTATATTAAGGACCATATTTTCAGTTAGTTTCAATAAGTTCATATATATATATATATTTTTTTTTTTAATACGACATCCCATGACAATTTAGGTCTATCCCTCCCCCTAGTATTTTCATTCGCCAAGATCTTGTCACTTTGCTTTACTACTATATCAATTAGTCTACATTGTACGTGTCCAAGCTAGTTTAACCTATTTTTTCTTAATTTATGTGAGACCCTGACCCGTTTTTTTTTTCGGTATTTTCGAATGCGCGTTGTGTTTTTTTTGCAGCATGTTTTAATACTTTTGATGCATGATCGGGCTTAGATATGCATGCGGAGAGGTTCTCGGGGCCGTGGGCCTCTGTGGCACGAATCTCGAAAATTTTTATAAAAAAATATTTTGGAGGCCTATAAATATCTGGAGTTAGATATTTTCATAAAGATATTTTCCAAAACTTTTCCAGTTAGTTTTTCGTTTTCTCTCTGCCTTCTCTCTAACTTCTTAGGGGCCCAAGGCTCGGTTTCCAGCGATCCAACAGCGGATCCGTGGTTTTGGCGTCAAGGGCTACGCAACCATCCAGTCATATTTTAATTCTGGCAAAACTTAGTTTTGCATGTGGTTCGAGGCGTCGAGTTTTAAACTCTTTGAGGTAAAACTCTAGACCCTACTGTTATATAAGGGTGCTATGGGTAAACGTGGGTGTTTTTAACGGGTAGATCTCTGTAAATCTGATTTTATATCAAAGTTGATTTTTGGGTTAAAATTGGGTTTTGTTGGTTCCGGTGGATGAAATCGTGTTTCGGGAGTTTCTTTTGTGATTTTGAGGTTAGGCCTGGGTGTGTGAATGTCCGAGGGTATTGTACGGAAGTTTCGAGACTTCGATATGGGGTTTGGAGGTTGAACCCGTAACTCAGAATCAGTTTCTGGTTAGGTTCAGTCGACTGGACTCATAGGTTCAGTCGACTGGATTGGTGTTCTTGAGGTTCAGTCGACTGGACCTCGAGGGTCAGTCGACTGGACGGTGCTTCTGACCGTTTTGGCCGTTTCCAGTGGGTTTTTCAGTCGACTGAATTCTGGGCTGGTGGTTTGTGATTTTGGGTTGGTTCCTTGGTTTTCAATTGGTGTCCTATGGTACTCGATTGATTAATTTATGGGAATTACTTGATTTGAATACCTGTGGATTCCTTTTGGGATTAGGTTGATTATGTGGTGGTTTCGGGAGTCGTGTCGTGGCCTCGGGTGTGCGTTTGAATGTCGTCCTCGTGGGTGATGTGCATGGTAGATGCGGCTTATGGGTGCACGGTCGGGTGCGTGGTTTGCTGTGGGTTTGTGTTGGCGCGGGTGAGCGTCGTGGGTCTGTGATGGCCGTGTTGAGAGTGTTTGGACCAGTGGTGGTCGTGTGGGTTGTCCCCGTGAGTGGATGTCGGGTTACGTGGCGAGTGGCGTCATGGTGAGGTTATATGTTGCTATGTGCTTTTATGACTGGTTTGTGCATATTTATAACTGTTTATTTATGTACGAAATATGTAATGTGATTTACATGGCTTTCAATAGCGTTATGTGTAACGTAGTTTATGCCTTAAACCTAGGGTTTATGTGCACGTGACGTGGTTTGTGAAACGTCGTATTGATGCATGGTTATATGCTTTAAATCCTGTTTAGGTTTGCATATGTGTATGTATGGATTAGTTGAACTTGTGATCCAATAGATATATATCCTGGTTGGTGATGCATGTGTGCGTGTGTGGATGTATGAGGTAGGTTGTGAGAGCCGGTGGATGAGGTAGGCTGCGGGAGCCTGTATGTGCGCTCTGTCGGCTGAAACAAGGTAGTGACGAAGCACTTGTGTGTATGTGGTATCCAAAGGCTGAAATGAGGTCCTGAGGAGGCATGTGTTGCATGGATTGCATGTATTGCATATTGGGACGGATAGACCAATTTTCTTAAACCTGTTTTATTGGCCTGCGGGAGTTGAAATATTGTATTAACGGCCTGCGAGAGTCGTAATACTAGATTTGTTTTTAAGACTCTGATGAGTAAAACAAAACTTGGTTTGTATCCTCGCTTTCCTTTGCATGTGAAAATGGTTTTCTGGCTCTGGTGAGTCGCGATCTAAAATTATTTTCAAATTGTTTTATTGGCTTGAAAGATAGTCGAAAATTGCACTTCGTTTATTGAGCATGTTTAGCTTATACTGCATCTGTTGTTTAGAATCTGCTGAACTTTGGCTCACGGTGTGGGATTTGCTTTTCTTTAGGTATCGGTCACAGAGGTTGATCTAGAGGTGCTGGAGGGCGGAAGATGTAGTCTTCTTTTTTGTTAGCTTTTTACATGTATGCTTATAACATGTGTTTCGGGCATTGGTGCCGTGTACTGTTGGCGTTTGGCGTTTATATACAATGCATGTATGGTTTAAATTGAGAGTATATCCTCGGGTTGGGTATCATGTATGGTTGTTTATCGGTGTTTCACGTAGCCCGGAGTTTGGGGCGTGACAACTTGGTATCAGAGCTCTGGGTTTGAATACCTATGAGCCGTGGGAAGGGGTTGCATCACCGTGTGAGGTTGATTGCGTGTGCTTGACTGTATGTGTTTAGATGTTTTGATAACATGAGCGTGATAGCATGCGAGTCTTATGTGAACGATGTGTACATGTGAGCATGGGGGTTGAATCTTAGGAGTGAGTCTTGTCTTTAGGCGTTTGGATTAACACACTTTGGAGCCAAGCTAGAAACGCGTTTAGCTAACGTGATTTCTATCAAGGAATCTGAGTAGGTTATCCAGATTGACATGTCATTCTTGTGGGTTCTCCTCGGTATATGTGGAGTTGTTTAGCATGAACCTATGTGGTTATGTGATAGCATGCTAAGTGTTTAGCGTTTATGTTCATGAGATGTCTTGCGTTTTGTATATTGTTTTGTTTTCATATAGACGTGATGTCGGCGAGGAGAGGGCGAGACCGTGGTCGTGGCCGTGGCCGTGTTGGCCAAGGGGATATTCCTGTCCCTGATGTTGGGGATGCTAATACTCCCCAGGGACCGATGGACGTGACGGAGCTGTTGCGTGTGTTGGTTGGTTCTATCCAGCAGCTGGTTGGTAGGGGTGAGCCTGCTAGGGAGGCGATGCCTGAGGCGAGGGTTACAGCTGCGATGCGGGAGTTCCGGCGTATGGATCCGCCTACTTTTGCAGGAGATCCTGATCCTTTTATGGCGACGTAGTGGTTGGAGCTAACGACTCGAATTCTGGACACATTGCAGATTGTGGAGGATGAGATACGAGTTTCCTTTGCCACCTTTCAGCTAAGGGGTGCTGCTCATGCATGGTGGAGATATGCCAGGGGCACAGTGGGGCCCACATGGATAGCTTTTACGGGAGTGTTTCTGGAGAGGTATTTCCCAGCTTCGAGGAGGGACTTATGCAGGGAGGAGTTCTATTCTTTTACCCAGGGGACCATGGACATCGTGCAATACGAGGCCAGGTTTACGAGCTTATCTCGGTTTGCACCGAAGGTGGAGTGCACAGATGATTTGCTTTCGATGAGGTTTGAGCGGGGGTTTGAGGCCGGCGATCAAGGAGCGAGTGGCTGTGATGGAATATCATGTGCTCAGACAACTGGTGGTAGGGGTGTGTGCGGATCGGTGCGGTACGAATTGATTAAAAATTCATTAACCAAACCATTTATGACGGTATAAAAAATTTTAATTTACCGCCGAACCATCCACTTTATAAAACCGGTGGATTAGTTATTTTTAGGGCGGTTTTGCAATGACGGGTTGAGCGGATTAGCGGTTTAAAAATTAAATAAACTATTGAAGTTCTAAAATTTATTATTTAAGTGGGTTATCAAAGAAATCTACAACTCCGCTGCCATAGTTCAAATTTTAGCAATATTTAAAAATAAATTGTTTGCACAAGGCAAGCAAATGATGTGGTGAAGTTAAATATTTAACAACAATATTTAAATAAATAGTTTAAATCAATAAATAGCAATATTTAAATGAACAGTTTAAAGAAATCTACAACCCACGTTGCCAAAGTTTAAGAATCAAATGAACATTATAGCAATATTTTACTAATTTGTTTGTGTTTAGACTTTTTTGTTTTCAAGGAGGCGTTGTGATTAAAATTTTAAAACTAAAAAACATGTGCGGTGCGAGTCGGTTGTTAGGCGGATTGGATGATTTGAAATCGACTCACCAACCGACCCGCTAAATTTCATTCACAACCCGCCCAACCCACTATTCTCTTCTTTTTAAATTTGCTTGGGTCGGTGCGGGGTGGGCGGGTGCTGGGCGGTTGGGCGGGTTGTTGAACAGCCCTAGCTGGTGGAGGCAGCAGCGAGGGTTGAGAATGCTTTAGCTGAAACTCGAGCGTCGAGGGAGACCAGGACCTCATAGGGTGGGACGGAGGTACAGACAGCTGGGCGTGCTAGCAAGAGGCAGAGGTCCTCTGGTTCTAGCTTCTACCCATCTGGACCACAGCAGTTTTCAGCACCATCACCATCTGTGGCTTCGTCTGGGAGGCCAGAGCAGTGGAAGTTGACCTGTTTTCGATGCAGACAGCCGGGGCATCGCGCGGCGGATTGTTTACAGCTGAGACCATCCCAGAGTTTGACACCAGTGCAGCAGCAGGGGAGGGAGCCACCAGTTTGCTATGGGTGTGGACAGTCCGGACATATTCGTAAGAATTTTCCTCAGGGAGGCAGTGCGCCGAGTGGAGAGGACACACCAGTGGGTTCGTATGTGCCAGGTTCAGCTGCGTACCGACAGCGGCCTTCTATAGTCTAGGTTTCCCGAATGACAGACAGGGGAACTTCAGTTCAGTCGGTGCGACAGCCGACAGTGCCGAGTACTGGTGGACAGGACAGAGTGGGGTTGCCCCGAGTGTATTCTCTTGCAGCCCGCGGTTCATCTAGGGCACCGATCGTGCCGGAGGATACTGATATGCCTTCAACGAGCAGAGGTATTTTCTGAGTATGCAGATTTGGGGCCAGTTCATCATCGCATCTGTTTGGGGATGCCTATGGATTCTGTGGCTGGTGTGCTGTGTTGAGGCAGCGGTTGGTGATGATGTGAGGTTGGGATGGGTTGTAGATCCCGAGTCCTTGAGATAGTTGGCCATTGTTTAGGATGCCTTACCTTGTTTGATTATATCCTATGAATGGTTTAGCTGACCATCTCGTGTACCTGTGTTGATTGTGATCACCGAGTTGTTTCTTGACCTTGAGTTGAATTTCGGGGGCGGAATTCCTTTAACGGGGGTAGAGTTGTGAGACCCTGACCCGTTTTTCTTTTTTCGGCGTTTTCGGACGCGCGTTATGTGTTTTTTTTGCAGCATGTTTTAATACTTTTGATGCATGATCGGGCTTGGATATGCATATGGGGTAGGTTCCCGGGGCCGTGGGCCGCTGTGGCACGAATCTCGAAATTTTTTAAAAAAAAAAGATATTTTGAAGGCCTATAAATATCTGGAGTTAGATATTTTCATAAATATATTTTCCGAAACTTCTCCAGTTAGTTTTTCGTTTTGTCTCTGCCTTCTCTCTAAGTTCTTGGGGGCCCAGGGCTCGATTTCCAGCGATCCAACAGCGGATCCGTGGTTTTAGCGTCGAGGGCTACGCAACCATCGGGTCAAATTTTAATTCTGGCAAAACTCGATCGTGCACGTGATTCGAGGCGTCGAGTTTTAAACTCTTTGAGGTAGAATTCTATATCCTACTGTTGTATAAGGGTGTTATGGGTAAACGTGGGTGTTTTTAACGGGTAGATCTCTGTTGATCTGATTTTATATCAAAGTTGATTTTTGGGTTAAAATTGTGTTTTGTTGGTTCCGGTGGATGGAATCGTGTTTCGAGAGTTTCTTTTGTGATTTTGAGGTTAGGGTTTGACGTGTGGATGTCCGAGGGTGTTGTACGGAAGTTTCGAGGCTTCGATCTGAGGTTTGGAGGTTGAACCCGTAACTCGGAATCAGTTTCTAGGTAGGTTCAGTCGACTGGACTCATAGGTTCAGTCGACTGAATTGGCATTCTTGAGGTTCAATCGACTGGACCTCGAGGGTCAGTCGACTGGACAGTTCTTCTGGGCGTTTTGGCCGTTTCCAGTGGGTTTTTCAGTCGACTGGGGGTTGGATTCAGTCGACTGAATTCTGGGCTGGTGGTTTGTGATTTTGGGTTAGTTTCTTGGTTTCCGATTGGTGTCCTATGGTACTCGATTGATTAATTTATGGGAATTACTTGATTTAAATACCTATGAATTCTTTTTGGGGTTAGGTTGGTTATGTGGTGGTTTCAGGGGTCGTGTCGTGGCCTAGAGTGTGCGTTTGAGTGTCGTCCTCGTGGGTGATGTGCATGGTAGATGCGGCTTATGGGTGCACGGTCGGGTGCGTGGTTTGCTGTGGGATTGTGTTGGCGCGGGTGAGCGTCGTGGGTCTTTGATGGCCGTGTTGAGAGTGTTTGGACCAGTGGTGGTCGTGTGGGTTGTTCCCGTGAATGGATCTCGGGTTACGTGACGGGTGGCGTCATGGTGTGAGGTTATATGTGGCTATGTGCTTTTATGACTGATTTGTGCATATTTATAACTGTTTATTTATGTACGAAATATGTAATGTGATTTACATGGCTTTCAATAGCGTTGTGTAACGTAGTTTATGCCTTAAACCTAGGGTTTATGTGCACGTGACGTGGTTTGTGGAACGTCGTATTGATGCATGGTTATATGCTTTAAATCCTGTTTAGGTTTGCATATGTGTATGTATGGATTAGTTGAACTTGTGATCCAGTAGATGTATATCCTGGTTGGTGATGCATGTGTGCGTGTGTGAATGTATGAGGTAGGCAGTGAGAGCCGGTGGATGAGGTAGGCTGCGAAAGCCCGTGGTTGACATAGGCTGGGAAAGCCGGTGTTGAGGTAGGCTGCGGGAGCCGGTATGTGCGCTCTGTCGGCTGAAACAAGGTAGTGACGAAGCACTTGTGTGTATGTGGTATCCAAAGGCTGAAATGAGGTCCTGAGGAGGCATGTGTTGCATGGATTGCATGTATTGCATATTGGGACGGATACACCAATTTTCTTTAAACTGTTTTATCGGCATGCGGGAGTCGAAATATTTTATTAATTGCCTGCGGGAGTCGTAATACTAGACTTGTTTTTAAGACTCTGATGAGTAAAACAAAACTTGGCTTGTATCCTCGCTTTCCCTTGCATGTGAAAATGGTTTTCTGGCTCTGGTGAGTCGCGATCTAAAACTGTTTTCAAATTGTTTTATTGGCTTGAAAGATAGTCGAAAACTGCACTTCGTTTATTGAGCATGTTTAGTTTATACTGCATCTGTTGTTTAGAATCTGCTGAGATTTGGCTCACGGTGTGGGATTTGCTTTTTTTCAGGTACCGGTCACAGAGGTTGATTTGGAGGTGCTGGAGGGCGGAAGATGTAGTCTTCCTTTTTGTTAGCTTTTTACATGTGTGCTTATAACATGTTTTCGGGCATTGGTGCCGTGTACTGTTGCCGTTTGGCGTTTATATACAATGCATGTATGGTTTAAATTGAGAGTATATCCTCGGGTTGGGTATCATGTATGGTTATTTATCGGTATTTCACGTGGCCCGGAGTTTGAGGCGTGACAATTTATCCTCAATTGGTGCGACCCCAACCATTTTATGAATTTTTTCATTTTAAAATTTATCTTTTATGGCCTTACCACACATCCACATTAACATTCTCATTTTAGCAACACTCATCTTATTTATGTGATCTTTTTTAGGAACCCAACATTTTGTCCCATATAGAATAGTTGGCTTGATAGTTGTCTTATAAAGTTTTCTTTTTAATCTTGTAAGTATCCATCGATCACATTGAACGTCAGAAATACCCCTCCACTTGAACCAACCAATCTCTCTATCTTTGTTAATAATCGAACCTAGATAACAAAAAATCTTCACTATTATGTATCTCTTAATTTTGAATCTTTACTTCTTCACTATTAATACTCCTATTACTACTAACATTATATTCTATATATTCAGTTTTGTTCCTACTTACTTAAAACCCTTTTGACTCTAACGCTTCTCTCCACATTTCTAACATAGCGTTAACTCCACTTCTCATCACATCCACTAAGATTATATCATCAGTGAACACCATACACTATGGAACATCATACTGAATATGTCTAGTCAGTTCATCCATAACTAAGGCAATGAGATTAGAACTCAAAGCCGATCTTTGGTATAATCATACTGTAATCGGAAAATTCACTTGTTTCTCTACAGGTGACCTAATTATCATGGCAGCTCCACCATGCATGTCTCTTATCATATCAATGTACCTCTTTATCACTCCATTTCTATCCAACGCCCACCATATGATATCTCTAAGTACTCTATCATAGTCATTTTCTAAGTCTATAAAAATTATATAAAGATTTCTCTTCTTTTCTCTATACTTCTCTATTAATCTCCTCAGTAGGTGAATTGTTTCTATAATTGATCTACCAGGCTTAAAACTAAATTGTCTATGTGACACTGTTGTTGTTAATCTTAGATGATGTTCTTCCTATAATTTCATCGAATGATTCCTCAACTTAATACCTCTCTATAATTGTTACAATTTTGAATACCTCCTTTATTTTTATATACAAGTATTAGAATGGTCTTTCTCCACTCTTCGAGCATTTTCCTAGTCATTATGATTTTATTAATAACTTTGTTAACAAATACACTCCCACTTTACCTAGGCATTTCTACACCTCCACGAGGATACTATCTGGTCCTAAAGCCTTACCTGATTTTATTCTCTTCATTGCAGTTTTTACTTCAAGCTTTCTAATTCTGCGATAAAACTTGCATTCTCTAGTTTTATGCGAGTTATCAAATTCCCTTCCTCCGGATCCTTTTACATATTTTTCGTTTAATAATTTCTCAAAATAGATTTTTCATCTTTCTTTAATCTACTCATTCTTCACTAACACCCTTGAATCATTGCTATTTATACATTTAACTTGAGTAAGGTTTCTTGTTCTCTTTCTCTCCACTTAGCGAGTTTATAAATGTTTTTTTCTTTCTTGTTACTATCTAATCTAGTATAAAAATCATCCTATAAACTTTTAATTTAACATCTCTACAGATTCTCTTAACGTCCTTACAAGTTTATTTATAGCTCCTAAAATTGTCCTCATTTCTATCATTTTGCCATCTTTTAAAACATTCATTCTTTCTTTTTACTATAGCTTGGACCTCGTTATTCCACCACCAAATTTACTTAGTTATAAGGCATTTTCTCTTCAACTCTTCAAGAATTTCTTTCGATATCCTTTTAATGTATTCCACCATTGTACTCCACATAATATTAGTATCTTCTTTCAAATCTCATTTTTCTTCTTTACACATTTCGTTCTTAAAAATCTATAATTTCTCACCTTTAAAATTTCATAATCTAGTTCGTGGAATCATAATATCTCTTCTAACTTTATGTTGTCCCTGAATGAATTATAACTCAACTATTTTCCTTTTTCAGTTTTCATGTCATTACTAACCATCAAAAATCCACAATACTACAAACACTCCAGCTACAAAAAGCAAGTAAAAGCAGCCTCTAAAACCTCTTTGCACTGCTTTTCCATATTAAATTTGGGTTCTCTATTTATAGGGAAGTGTTAGAATTATTGCAGAAAGTGGGAGAGAAAAGAAAAAAGAGAGAAAATGAGAATAACTATGAATGAGAGCGTAAAAACTTAGAGTTTACGCCTTATCACTTGTTATTTATAATAAGACCAAAAAATACTAAAAGTATAATAATACCCTTAACTTAACACTCCCCCTCAAGTTGATGCATAGATATTTTTCATGCCCAACTTGCATACAATGGGTTGAAACATTTT
>JAOTRH010000024.1:21979778-22007831 GCA_034768845.1 Heliamphora exappendiculata
CAATGTGTGACAAGTTTTGAAATATTTTTGTTATTAACATTGGTTTTATGGCAACATGCTCTTGACAAATACTTTTTGTACAGTAAGTTTGTTCGGAAGATAAATATCATTTATTAGGTAGATTTTGTTTTATTTACATAATAATGTAAATAATATGTTAAACAAAAGTTTTATATCATATCACCAGTCGTAAAATATATGTAATGGCGATAGAAATGATTTTGTCCTTTTTTAGATAAATGATTTATTACATCTAATTTACAACATGAATGACTTGAATTATTATTATGCACTCGTTGCGGTGTGTTCCAAGTTTAGCACGTTTGCAAACTAAAGAGACCGATTCATTGTGAATTTCTTTCTTAATTTTGTATGGCTGATGTTAGGGTTAGTATATATGAATTTTATTTTATCTCAAGACTTAAAAGTTATGGATTATGAGATGGTCCAAAACTATGATCCGAATAATTTATCTTGTAGATCTTACGTAACATACAATTTTTACAAATAGTTTTTAAAATTGGATATTGATAGATGTAGGAGCAAATTACATTTTATTTTGTAAAATTGATGGTTTGAACTTAGATAACTCATCCTAAACTAAAATTGTACATTTTATAAAATAAACTGTTATTTGTTTATATGCCTATCAATATCTGTTAACCAAAAACAAATTCGATCTCCTTCGAAATGAGAAAATTATTTGAGATAATCAATCGACTGCGTGCAAAGTTCTTTTGTCGTGTTTTAGGATTTTGCCAGAAAGCAATAATGGATAGAAATGAACGTAATAAAGGAATTCTATTACTTCGATAGGATTACAACTGAATACTTGGATTACAAACTACTCCTATCAGCTATCGAAAGAAAATTACTAAGAAAATTACTAAGAAAATTACAAGGAAATAAAGATAAAATAAAATAGGCAGGTTTGCCGATGTGTGTAAGAGTTCTTTCTTAATGCCAATTCTTGGCATTTTATAGACTAATCTGATAACCACCCATAACTGTCTTTCATAACCGTCTCCATCATGGGCCATTTTCTTACTGGTTGTGGATCCACTATGTTGGTGGGCAATTACGATCTGTCTCCACGATCCAATAATTGCTGGTCTTTGAAAATAAATGCCTTTAGTCCTGACACCTATCTCTTTGCAGAGGTTTTGTTTTGTAACATCTGTCTAACACCAATAACGGCTCCTTTGATTTCGATGAGATGAATAGTCAATTCATATAAGAATCAACAAAGAATTAAAATATTGATGGGCCTTTCACTTAACCTCCTATGTTTTCTTACCATCGAGGGGTTCTTACAACCTTTACTGGCCATTTAATTCTTGGCACGTATCATCTTTTATTCTTTTTACAAGTCTCGAAGGGTATTTGTGATATAAATAACTCATTTAATGGTTTGGGCATATATTTTATTAATATTGATTTTCTATTCGATGGGTAATTTATTCTTACCGAAAGAATTTGAATGAATGTGGTATAAACAATTGGCCCCTAATTAATGGGGTTTAAGTTCTATAACCCAATTAATGATTCCTTTAATGACTACGGGTAAATAATAAATACAATCGTCGTCAAGGCATGAGAGGAATATGAAACATTTAAATAGGCTTATATAGAAGTCTTAACGCCATTTTATCGCTTTGAAGTTATTCTCTTTGTCCTCTGTTATTCGTCTTCTTCCTTGAGAACCTTTCAAGTACCAACTTAACAGACGTGGCTCCTAGAAGAATTTGTAAACCTTCATATGTTACTCGAAAATTCCCTGCTGACCTCAAAGAATATGCTAATCAGCATGGTAATCATGATATTTTGATTCAAAACCCTAGTACGAGTTCGAATTACATTCTCGGCCCCATTCTTGAACCAAACATGCATGAATCCTTCTCATCTAGTCATCCCTAGGCCCCAAAGGAATCTTTCTTACTTCACCAACCATTCTTAAATTGGACCAAATGGGATGGACCGGCACCTCTTCGCACGTGGATAAACCCCAAGCAAGATTGGTCTAACTGGGTATCACGTCTGACCCCCTACTTTGGTCAGCAATGGGATAACCTAGCCATTTGAGAAACTATCATGCTCTCGACCTATACCCTCGATATGAATAAGTGGGTATTAGGTGCAGCAACATATTTTTGGTCTACCTCCTGCAATGCTATGATATTACCTTGTGGGTTTATGTCACCACCATCCTTGATGCCGTTCATCTCATTGGCCTTCCATCGACATGCCTCGAAGTCAATGCTCTGTTAGTCCCTGCACCAACTGGAGAATAATATTTAAAATCATTAGGTATGGGGTACTCTTAACTGATCAAGATATATGACATTCTTTCTTTTATTGTACCTTCTTTCAAAGAGATAGTTATTTTCTATCGTTTTTGGCTTTATCGCTTTCTTTTGGCCATTCCTGGTATTAAAGTTACCAATGAATACTTGTCGATAGCCATTTGTTTGGCTCAACAAAAGAAATTAGCTTAGGCTCCTTTCGTCTTAGGCACTCTGTATAAAGAATTATATACCTTTGTCGAAAAACGTATTTCTGACAGATGTGGAGGCTCTTTTTGGCTATTCTTGGCTTGGCTTTATGCTTACTTTCCTCAGCTCAAGTTGAAATATAAAACCACTCTTGGAGATCCTTGCTTGAGTTATGCTAAATACTATTTGTCTTTGTATTCAGATTTTTTGACATATTCTTTCGAGTATTATTTTTCTGTTTTCTTTTCTCTGACCCAAATCAGAAGTCCTGAGGACTTTCAGCCTTTTCATCTATTTTAATATTCCTCATCTCGTTTGATTTTCTTACAAGATGACCCTTCGCAACCCCTTACTCCGAATGATCATATTCGTCGAAGGAATTTTTGGGCCAGTGTTCTCACCCCTCGATGCATCTTGGTGGGTGGATCCATTTCATCTACTGCATTTTGTAACTACAGTTTCGAAAACTATTCTCCCAGCCAATGTGCTAGGCAATTTGGGTTGATGCAAGGAGTATCTTTGCCTTTTATGCATTCTTCTATTCATGAGATCATTCTTCTATTCAAGATGATTTTCTAAGAAGGGTTCAAGCATTTTAACTTGAAGAATTCCAGTCTTCCACCTTAGCAACGCCTGCTTTCGACGCATGGTGGATTGTCATTGCTCATACTATTTTTGTTTCTTCCTTATCTTATTACCAAGCTCAATGTCTTATCACAATTGACAAGGGAGGCTGGCAACTTTTACTCAAGGTATTTCTTTTAATATTCTTGAATTTCTTTACATACTTATTTTTCGAAAGCTAAAAAGTCTTTCATACAGCTATTGTTACAAAATCTATTCAGGCAATTACCCCACTTTCGACAACTCAAACTCAAGCAAACATACCTTCTGACTTAGATTCGATATCAGATGGCATCCCTTTGTCAGTGAGAGTTTCGAAAGGTAAAAGCCTTTTTGTTTATACTCTTTAAGAACAACAGGCTTCTTCTAATACTCTTATTGATGGATTCATGAAAGATGCATTTTCAGCTGAGAAAACTTTGCAAGAAAAAAAGAAGAAGGAAGATGAATAGAAGAAGAAATGTGAAGACGAGAAAGAGAAGAAAAGAAAAGAAGAAATGGAGAGGAAGAGAAAAAAAGAAGTAGCTGAACAAAAGAAGAAGGATGATATGGAAATGAAGAACAAAGATGAGGAAATTAAGCGAAAGGAAGAGGAAGTGAGGAAAAAAGAAGAAGAAATGAGGAAGAAAGAGGAAGAGATAAAGAAAAAAGAAGAAGAAATGAAGAAAAAGGAAGAAACTGAACAAAAAAAAATAAGAAGAAGAAGAAATTGAAAGAAAAAGAAAAGAAGAAGTGATTGAAACAAAGAAAAGGGAGGAGGAAAAAGAAGAAAAAACAAAACAAGAAAGAGAATTATAGGAAAAAAGAATGAAAGAGGAAGAAAAAAAGAAGAAGAAAGAAGAAAAAAGAAAGAGAAAACATGAGGAAAGAGAGAAGAAAAAGGGAAGAGAAAGAAAAGAAACAAAAAGAAGAAGAGAGAAAATGAAGGAAAGAGGAAAGAAAAAAGAGACATGTAGAAGAAAAGAAAAGACAAGAGGAAGAAGAAATTTGAAAGAAGCAAGAAGCTAAAGAAGAGAGAGAAAAAGAAGAAGAAGATGAATTAATTTCTTCGATGATATCTTCCGAAAAGCTCAAAACTTTTGAAGTTTCTGGGATTGCCTTCGAAAAAGATGTTCTTCTAACTCTAAGCAAGAAAATAAAGGTAAATTAGATAATTTTTCTCACTCTGAATCATCTTTCTAGTATATCATATATAATATGCTCATCTATTTTTATTGTAGGCAAATCCCACATTGGAGGTTCCTTTGGAGGTGCCCTCATCTCCAGAATATTATGTGACGTCTCCAACTCTTATTGGGACTCCTTTCGAAGAGGAACCTTCACCCCAAATGGCATTAACACTTGTTACTGTTAAGCCTTTGGATTCAACTCATGCTGCTGATTAGGTTGAACCTATAGAAGATCCTATTCCTACTTCTGATGCGCACAATCACTCTACTGATGAGGATAATCAACTTTCTCATTCTCCTATTTTTGGAAATAAGGTATTCTAGATTTTTTGAGAACTTTTTCATGTTCTTTTCTTTCAACTTCTGCTTATTCTAATTATTTCACAGACTGATCAGACTCCTGCCATCGAAGATGCCTTGGACGTACTTCTTGGACGTATGAATTCTTTTACTGAATCTATAGCCCAAGTTCCATACAGGCCAAATGATGCATCCTTCGATCCCTTAATTCAAGCAAAACTAGGTCATTTTTATGACCTTCTTTCTCTTCCTTTTTAATAACTATTCTTTTCGAAGGCTCAAGATCTAATTTCGTGCATCAAAAAGTTATCGATAGCTGCTAAGACTGTCTTCTCCCCTGATCAACAAGCTAAGCTTTCAATGATGGCTTCAGAGTTGGTTGGTAAGATTGCTTTGGCTCAATACCATTAAGATACAATTCGTGCCAAGCAATCTTATATTGATTCCATGAGATCAATATCTACTGCCATCTCTACCCATCGAGAAAGAGCTCTTCAAATTAAACAAAAGGATCACCTGCTTCAAGAAGAGGAGTCTCAATTACAAGGAAGACTTGATCAAGTTCGTCTCAAAAGGCATGCTCTGAAATTAGAAAGAGATGCCTTGATTCACGACACAGAGGATCTTCTTTAGAAAGGAGAAAACAGTTCTTTCAAGATACAAGCAGCCTTAGAAGACTTAGGTCAATCCCAGTTCAAATTCAAGTCTATAAATATTAAATGAGATTTGTTTAAATCCTCTTTTCCTCCATTGTAATCAAACATTTTCTTTTATTTTTGTTGAATGGATGAATGTGAATGAATGTAATTTTAATGTTCTTTCATAGTTTCTCACATAGTTGAATGATATCTTTTTAGATATCTTCTATTAATTGTTCTTTTATGTAGTTCACCATTGAGGGACTCTAAATGATATGATCATTTTGGTAATACTTTTTTTATTCGAGAATGACATTCCCAATTTGGTGACCACTTACCATATTTAGGGTCCTTCAAACCCAATGGTAATATAGTTTTCCAAATCAGATCTCCTTATGTAAAACTTTTGCTTTTCATGTTCTTGTTAAAATCCCTTTCAATCTTTTTCTTCTGGGTTTGAATGTTAGTGAGGGTTTGTAACCTATGTTCTCCGAAATCTTCAGACTCTATGGTCATTGCCTCATAAAACTGATCATTGGGCAAATGATCATGGTTAGCTATCCTTTGTGATCGAACAGTCACTTCCATAGGTAATACAGCCGCATGACCATATACTAAATCGAATGGAGTAGTCTGAGTACTATCCTTTTTCGATGTTCGATAAGCCCATAATACTTCTGATAATAACTCATGTCACTTTCGAGGATTATCTTCAATGACTTTCGATATAGTCATTTTTATTATTTTATTAGTAGCCTCAGCTTGCCCATTTGCTTGAGTATAATACGCTGTTGAGTTTATCATCTGAATTCCATATTATTGGACAAATTTTTTGATGTCACTCTCATTAAAAACTGTTCCTTGATCTACAGTTATTGACTGCGGTAATCCAAATCGATGAATTATATGTTCTTTTATAAACTGAATAACATTCTTTTGTGTTATATCTTTCATAAGAATGGTTTCAGCCCACTTTGTGAAATAATATGTGGCCACTAGAATAAAATCATGTTGTTGTGAGGATGGAGGATGAATTTATCCTATTAAGTCCATTGCCCATCCTCGAAATGGCCAAAGTTTTATAATCAAATGCAACTGTAAAGTTGGAACTCTTTGGATAGGTCCATGCTTTTGACATTCTTGACATCCTTTAGCATAGGATATGCAATCCTTTCTAATAGATGGCCAATAATATTCATATATTCTAATTAACCATCTTATTTTTTTCCAGCTTGGTGGGCTCCACAAATTCCCTCATGAACCTCAGCTATGACTTTCATGGCTTCAAACTTGCTAATATATAAAATTAATAACCCATCAGAAACTCTTTGAAACAAGTCATCTTCAAAAAGTACATAATTCACTCACCTGAACCTTGTGGTTCTATCAACAGTTATTGAAGGATCTTGCAAAGAAAAATTTATTTCACTCCTCCAATCATTTTCGATTGGTTCATTATGAGATTCATTACAGAAGATTTCTATAGGAGTTATTCTATTTTGTAATGACCAATTTCGTTTTTGTATTTTTATTAACCTCTAATTTTCTCTCTTAGAAATTTTAACTCTGGAAGTTAATTGTGCCATTTCATTGGCATCATTATTTTGTAGTCTAAACACGTGTTCAAATTGAACTTTTTTAAAATTCATCACTAACTCCTTTACTTTATTCAAATAGTCATTCAAAATATTATTATGATATTGATAATCACTAATCACTTGTTGAATCACTAATTGTGAATCTCTAATAATTTTCAAATGAGTTATTTTGAATTCTAAAACTACTTCGAGTCTTATCACCAAAGCTTAATACTCTGCTTGGTTATTTAAAAGGACTTGCTCTTCATTCTACTGAAAAGTGAATTGATATATTTTTTCGTTAGAAGCTACAATAATCACACCTATTCCTACTCTTTGATCCGTCTTTGACCGATCAAACATGAGTTTCCAACTTTGCATTATTACGCAATTTAGCTCACATAAGTCATCTTCTATTTTTTCTAACGACATATTTGGATGGTCTGCTAAGAAATCAATTAATGCTTGTCCTTTAACGGCCTTTTGAGACACTTATACAAAGTTGTATTATATTAAGGACATAACCTATTTTTCTTTTCTTCCTCATAGGATAGGTTTAGCTAACATGTGCTTAATGATATCAGTTTGTGCAATGATGTGTACCGTTGAAGGCAACAAATAATGCCTTAACTTCATTGCAAAAAAATACAATGCTAAACACAATTTTTTGATAGAAGTATACTTAACTTCGACATCATACAACCTTCTACGTAAATAATAAATTGCTTGTTCAAGCCCCTGTTCATTATCCTGTGCTAATAGACTCCCTATTGATTTGTCATTAGCAGAGAAGTATAATTTCAAAGGCTTACCTGGAATCGAAGGCATCAAAACAGGAGGTTTGATTAAGTATCCTTTCAACCTTTTGAAGGCTTCTTGATGCTCTTTTCCCATGTAAATTCATCACCTTCCTTCAGCTTAAGCAACGGAGAGAAAACTATTGTTTTTCCTGCCAAGTTTGCGATGAACCTTCTTAGAAAATTTACCTGTCTCAAAAAATGTTGGAGTTCTTTTTTCGTCGATGGCGGTTTAGCTTTCATTATAGCTTTAGTTTTATTTCAATTGACTTCTATTCCTCTTTTGTGTACTAAAAATTCTAAAAAAATTGCCTGCTGATGTGGCGTTGGAATTTAGGGGTAAAAAATAAGGTAAGTCAAAGATGTTTTGAAAAATATTTTGAACACTTTGAAAATCAAATTTTGAAAACCCTTTTGATTAAAAACGGAGTCGCCACTTAGTTTTTGAGAAAAACTAAGAAAAAAAAAATAGCCACTGATCTTTAAAACGTTAACCAGAGAAATAGGGTTCGGGGGCCAAGGTACGAGTCGGGAAATGTGTTAGGCACTCCGTTCGCCCAACCATAAAGTTGGCCTCTACTAATTATCATTGGTTCTTTAATAGAATTTTTCAAGTGCATGCAACTAAAGAAAATGGAGGTAAAGAGAGAACATACAAAATCAAATATGAAAAATACATAACATATGTACATAGCACTCCAAATTAGAACAAATAAATAGATTAATTTTGAAGTTCTACGGCATGCAATTCTATCTAAAGAATACATGGAATATACCCACATGCAATATTTATAAAAATAAACTAAACTAGCATGATTCAAATGAAAGAGTAAAAATAGGCTAAAGATGCTAAAATTACCTAAATATAATTTACTACAAAATAAGCTAAACTAATTCTAAACATGCATTTAAAGAAAATAATCAAAACGTGCATAACATTCATTTAGAAATAAAATTATGAACATGATAAGTACTAAAAATAAAAGATGTACATGAATTCTATATGAATATAATATTGACAATTACATTTATATGATGTAAGTGGCTTGATTATAACAATTAACAACATTAATAAGTTGTTATTGCCAAAAATATTGGCACTAATTAATGAAAAAAAAATAAAATAACAATATGCAAAGTGTGAGTGTGTAAACTAAGTAATTAAAATGATTAAATTACATGAAGTAAATTGAATAATGAACAAAGCAAATCATAAACTAAAGAAATGCATGAATTGAATTTGAACTTAACCCAATCACTCCAAAAGAGAAGGAATGGAGTTAGAAGGACCGGGGATCCAAGCAAAGTACCTGGATCGCTAAGGAATCCTCAAGTCGGGGAATGTGCCTCGGTGGTCTAATTCTCGAGTGGTGATCCAAGCGAGGCTTTAATGTAGGCGTCGGAGGTTTGGATCTCGGTATTTCGATAAGATTTCGGCGTCAGGACTCGAAATTGCTCGACAACTCGGCAGAGGTTCTCTCACTAAACCTCCCAGTAATTTTTTGTCCTTGAAAACGTATCAGATAAATGGTATTTATAGAATTCTTCTACCAATAAGATGTTGACACGTTCTGGGACATGTCAGGGTTTTTAGAGTTGGTGGCCGCCGGGTATGAATATGGCGGTCGCCACATCAAAAGAAGCTTCCAGAAAGTTCTACTGGCGGTCGCCATAATGCAAGTTGGCGGTCGCCATGTTGGAGTTGGAGACTGCCATGTTGAAGGTGGAGGCTGCCATGGTGAAGGTGGAGGCTACCATGTTGAAGGTAGAGGCCGCCATGTTGAAATTACTTGCGTAACAAGTTATTGGTGGTTTGACATAATTTTATTAGTTTTGACGATTTTGACAATTAGGTTCAAATACCGAGCTTAGATCACTTCCTGAGGATCAAACTGGGGTGTCTACTAGCAGTTTTCATCATTGAATTCACCTAAAATTAGGCGGGGCCAAATTGGGGTGTCTACAGCTGACACTCTAATGCACACTTTAATGGGTTCATTTTGAGCTGATAATATCTCATTCTTTCGAATACCTTTCGAAGGTATCCCAAATGTTTTTCTTGTTGATCAGATTTGATCATAATGTTATCTATATATACTTCTATTATCTTTTTTATAAAGCCATGGAATGTGGTATGCAATGCTCTTTGATATGCTGCCCCATCATTTTTTAATCCGAAAGGCATCACTGTCCACTCATATGTGCCAAAAGCACCCGGATATCAAAAGGCAGCCTTGTGTGTATCTTGTGGGGTAATAAAAAAATTGATTATATCCTGCATGCTCGTCCATAAACGATATAATTTCATTATTGGCTGCTGAATCGACTAATAAATCAACTACTAGCATAGGACATTCTTCTTTTGGACTTGTTGTGTCGAGATTTTTATAATCTATGCAAATCCACAGTTTTCATTCTTTTTCATTACTGGTACTATATTTGATAACCATTCAATATACCTGATTGTTCTAATAAGTTTAGCTTTTAAGAGCCTTTTGATTTCTTCTTTGATTAGAAGAACAATTAAATTATTCATCTTTCGAAGTGGCTGCTTATGAGGTAAGAAATTTGGTTTAATAGGTAATCTATGCTCTACAAGATTTCTATCTAAACCTGGTATTTTGTCATAACTCCATGCAAAACAATCTTTAAATTCATTTAACAAACTTACAAGCATGTTTTTCATTACATGATTCAGACTTGAACTTACAAAAATAGGTCTGGGATCTTTACTAGATCCTAAATTGACCTCTTCTAGCTTATCCTACACTTCTACATTTACATCATCTAATTTAACAGGTGCAACAGTAAGTTCTTTCGTCGTTAACTTTGCATCGTCTTCTGAATCTTCTCCGTCTACATACTCGGACCAGTTACATTGAACAATTACTTTCCATTTTGCGTTTGAGAAAAAACAGATAAAATCTTTCGAAAGTAGACTTTACCGACTTCTCCTCTTTTGTTAACTTGTCCTCTAATTCCCAAAATCTTAGCACTTTCTTATTCATCAATCAGATCGATCTTTCTTGCAGGTCTTTTGATGATATTAGGCCTAGGAAAACTCCGACTTGCTTCCTTTAAACCTTCCTTGACCACTTGAAAAATTTGCTCTCCTAACAGACTTGAAGTACCCATTGTTTCGATGACTATCGAATCCCTTGCCTTATACAATGTTGGTTCAATATTGTGCACGTCGACTTTAAATGGGTTTCGATCAGCCCAACATATTTTCATTTCTTTTTTACCTTCATCATCTTCTTGCTTCAAGAAGATCAAAGCTTGGTATAGGGAGGATAGAACACATCCATTCGAATGTATCCAATCTCGTCCTAGGAGTATGTTATAATTGGACAACGAATCTACCACGAAAAATGTAGTAATCATCTTCATTTTTCCATTGTTTAACGACAATGCTAGAACACAATGCGTAGATGAAGTCCCTCCGGTGAAATTACTAACTGTAACTTCAGTGGCAATTAAATCTTTAATTTTTTTCTGTAAAAACATCAGCATTCTCGATGGTAGTATATTAACTACTGCTCCATTGACCACTGCTGTCACATATAAAGGTTTCAAATGCCTTACCATTGTCATCTCAGGAGTTTGCATAATAACTTGTGATTCTCCAGTTATATTTTTTCGAACCTCCAACGAACGTGACAAAGGTATTTTCTCCTCATCTTTCTCTATCTTAACTGCCACTTCTGAATGATCTTCGACGTCTCCATCGAGACCAGCTGGCTGGTTTGGTTTTTCCTGGAACCTCTTTGGTAAAATCAACATCATGTTGCAGTCTATATTTGGCAAAGCTGATCCAAATTGAATTTCCTCTAGCCTCTTTTCAAAATCACCTGAATCTGATCCATTCAAACTTTGATCATTGCCTTGATTCTTAATTGCATCCTCCTCCATGTCTGATGCCTTACTGGACTCATCTTCTTACATGAGTAATTTCTTGACTTCTTTTAGCTTCCTTGCCAAGACATCCTTCAAAGTTGATTTTTATCCCCCAATCTACTCATTTGACTGACTTTTACCTTCTTGTGTAGTTGATCTCAGTCCTTCCCTTGTTCACACCATGTTTGGTGCATTTCGACGAGGAGATGGTGAGCTTCTAGGATAATCTGAATGCACATCTAGTAAAACTCTATTAGCAAACTTTCGTTGTAGTATGCATTTTTTGGATGTAGTAGTCGGCACATACAATCCTTTATGAGAGAGGAACTTAGGGTGTCTCAATCTATCCCATCGATCAATAGGAAAAATAGAAGGTCTCACCATTCTTCTTTGAGATCCCTGAATATGTCTTCCTTATTGATCTTTGAAAGGTACATCCCTTCGAAATCCTTGCCAGGGTGCTAGTGCAGCTTTATCATGTGGCCAATTAGTTAGCCGTTTCCCATGATGCTTTATTTCTTGAGTTGCTGGCAAACATAGGATTACTGGGTTCCTATTCAACAGAAATGGCCCATCGTTAGGTTCATACATCTCAACTTCGCAAGGACCAAAAATACCTGGGTCTGGCCCCTCGTAGATTAACTTAGCTCCAACATAAATCTGTAAATCTCCTCCATCGATTGTGTTGAAACGCAACACTTCTTCTGAGAAGCAGGTCTTCATCTCCTTCTCTGCTATTTCTATTTCGGCTTCTTATACAGCTCTTCGACATCGAATACAAATGAACTTTTGACCTGCAGCATCTTGTATTTTTTCTTTTTCTTTGTCTATCTTGACAATTTCTTCTCGAGTAATCACACTTGGTAACTTTCTCACAACCTTTCCAAGGTCGGCTAAAATCATATTGATATTGAGCATATCAGAAAATGGATCACTATCAACTTTCATGATCTCTTTTGCTTTAGCATATAGTAGCATTCCCTTTTGAATTAGATCCTGTATAGCATTTCGAAATGTTATGCAATTATTAGTGGAATGTCAAAAAGAGTTGTGCCATTTACAGTGTTCTTTTCTTTTCCTTTCTCTTTCAGGTGTGATTGAATGACCATTCATTAAAGTGATGAACCTTTGCTTTACTAACTCATCGAACAGTTCATCTATCTTAGATAAGTCAAATGAATACTGTCATATAGTCGAAGGCTGGTTCCTTTTGTTCAATTGTGTAGAAGGTAGTTTATTAATTTTTTAACTTTTTGCAAAATATCACATACAATTGGAGTTTTTCTAATTACCTGCGCTACATCTATTTTCACATCTCCTTCGACCTCTTAATAATAGGTCCTAAGAGAAGTTGATTTTCGATGTATTTCCTCTTTTAATAAGCTTTCATACCTAGTGGCTCTTGAGGCTAACTCGAATAATTCTTTAAATTCCATTCTCTCGAACTTTTTTCTTAGTTCGAGATCCAAACCATTTTGGGCTACACTTACTAATTCAATTTCTGGGAAAACAATATGACACATATTTCTCATTCTTTTGAATTTACTAAGAAATTGATCAACAGTCTCTATCGAATGCTGTTTTAATTGGGCTAAATCTACCATAATCACTTCAGGTTCAGTCCTGGAGAACTGAGCATGGAATTTATCTTCCATCTCTTGCCAATTCTGGATTGAATTGGCTGGTAGATTAATAAATCATGTGAATGCAACATTCGTTAAGGAATGTAGAAATAATTTCATTTTAAGAAAATCATTGTTTCCTACCTTCCCACATTGCAAAGTAAATCTACCTATGTGCTCAATGGTTGATTGGTTTTTCTCTCGTAAAAATAAGGTGAATTCAGAAATTTTATAATTTCTCGAAAAACCCAAGTATTTACCCAATATGGATAGAAATTTTGAAACATGGGTCTCGCAGCCCTTCGAGGGGCTAGCCCATAGAGACCTTGCATAATCTCTATGATTAGGTCTCTGTTAACTATGAATTGTTGACCCATCATAGGGTTGAGATTCATAGGATTGTTAACGTTCTTGGGTTGTTCGACCTGTGGTGGAAAATGTTGATCAACCCTAAAAGGATCCACAATTGGCGGATTAAGATCCACGACTGTTCTACAACATGGGGTGTTAAATAGGTTCCTATGGGAGGTTTACCAACATTCGAAGGTCGATGGCCTCGTGGTCTTGACGCTTGAGGGTTTCTAAGCTCATATACAGGATTTTAATATGAATTGTATCCTTGAGAGATTCTAGGTTCGTAGAGGGATTATAACATACCTGTTACTGGGGATTACCATTGTTAGGACCTATCGATAGTCTTGGTTCTCCGCGTGTGCTCTTGCCAAAGGCATGCTAACACTTGCTACTTCATTAGATGTGGAGTTTGCAAATGTCGTAACTGCTTCAGTACCAATAATAACCTTCTTCATTGCCATCACGAATTCCTGCTCTTCCAAGTTTGGATTGCTGAATATTTCGATTATTTTTTGCCTTTCTTGTGCAGAAAGCCTTTTTAGGTTTTTCAACTAACTATTTTGACCATTCGATTGGTCTAGTTCATTCATTGTATTCGCTCCATTAGTAACTTCTGTAGAAGTTACACCTTCTTGCATTGTTTTGTTTTTGCGAGTTTGAACCATATTGCTTTCTGACTTAGTGAGAGTCCCACTGGGCATGCCAAAAATTTGTTAACCAAAAACAAATTCGAACTCCTTCGAAATGAGAAAATTCATTGAAATAATCAAGCAATTGCGTGTAAGGTCCTTTTTCCGTATTTCAAGACTTCGCCAGAAAGTAATAATAGATGAAAATGAACGTAATAAATGAATTTTATTACTTCGATAGAATTACAACTGAGCACTGGGATTACAAACTAAGTTACAAACTACTCATATCAGCTATCGAGAGGAAATTGCTAAGAAAATTACAAGAAAATAAAGATAAAATAAAAAGATAGGTAGGTTTGCCGATGTGTGTAAGAGTTCTTTCTTAATGCCTATTCTTAGCATTTTATAGACTAATCTAATAACCACCTATAACTGCTTTTCATAACTGTCTTCATCATGGGCCATTTCTCATTGGTTGTGGATCCACTCTGTTGGTGGGCAGTTACGATATGTCCCTACGACCCAGTAACTACTGATTTTTGAAAACAAATGCCTTCAATCCTGACACCTGTCTCTTTGCAGAGGTTGTGCTTTGCGACATCTGTCTAACACCAATAACTGCTCATTCGATTTCAATGAGAGGAATAATCAATTCATATAAGAATCAACAAAGAATTAAAATATTGATGGGCTTTTCACTTAAGTTCCTATGTTCTTTTACCATCGATGGGTTCTTACAACTTTTACTGGCCATTTAATTCCTGGCACGTATTATTTTTTATTTTTTTTACAAGCATCAAAGGGTATTTGTGATATAAATAACTCATTTTATGATTTTAGCATATATTTTATTGATATTGGCTTTCTATTCGATTGGCCATTTATTCTTATCGAAAGAATTTGAATGAATGTGGTATAAACAATATTTAATTTTGTTGTTATTTTACATGAATTATCTATTACATAAAATTTGTAAAATGAACGATTGGAATAATAGTGGGAAGTTATCTATTCTACAACTTGGTGGGCTACGAGGTAGTGGACAAAGGCAATAAAACCATGTGCATAGAAAAAACGGAAGGAGAAAAAAAGGAAACTGAAGCCTAAATCAAATTCAAGAGTTGTGCAGCCAGTTTTTGCTCCAGCCGATAGGCAGTTAAACGTGAGCCAAGAAGCGGAAGGAATCAAGGAAAGCAAAAACTGGGAAATAAAAGATTTTCTTGGGACGCGCGTGATTCCACGTGCGGAGATGAACCGGAAGGAGGAAAATAACGGGGCCTTCACGTTTTTATTATATTATATTTTATATATATATATATATATAAAAGATATACAGATTTGGAACTATTTATGTGTATAATACTTTATAATTCAGTTTAAATCTTTATAATTAAAATTTAATATTGAAGTTATTAAGAAATAAGTTACAATAATTACGTATTTAAGCTTAAAATTGACATAGTCAAAATTAAAATTGAAATTATCAAAAATCAAAATTAAAATAATCAATTATGTTCAGTTGTAACAAAAAATATATAAAAATAATTTACTAAAAAGTGAAATAAAAGAAGAAAATATGAGAGAACTAATTCTAAGAAAAATTGTAAATAATTTAACTTTTTTGCAGTACATAATTTCATGCCTTTTATAGGATTTATATATCAAAAAAAATTATAAAGAAAGACGTTATTGTGAAATTCTTTTTTTTTTTTTTTTTTGCAAGAACTAAACAGGCATCTAAAGAGAATATTTTTTTTGTGTGTAATCTCGTCAACTAGACCAAGCATTACTAGAGAGGAATTCTGTAGCAAGCAAGCAGGCTTTTTGTCCTCCGATTTTATTTATTTATTTATTTATTTTTTGCGGGAGGGGGGAGATTCTTTTTTTTTTTTTGCTACTCTGAGATTTTTTCCCCTTTCATGGGTTTCTTTTTTTTATCTGTTTTGGAGGAATATGACTTGACAAAGAATTTATCTTCACGATTGGATATGCAGTACAACCACATGAAATATAATTGCAAGAACCAAAAGGGATTTACAATAAAGACAGCAAAAGTACACAATTAATAAAACCCCTGAGACTAGGTGATGTCATGAAGAGGCAACTAAAATGAATGATTGATCGTTAAGCGCATGGTGGTGGAATTTGGGTGCCAATATATTTAACTCTGACATTTCTGCAGCAGGAAGTGGCATGTTTGTTCTGGTTCAGGCTCTGGTTCTGGTTTTGGCCTGTCCCTGATAAGAGGTCCAAGTGGATATCTTGGAGGTAAATATTCTGGCAAGGGATCCCTTTGCTACACTCCAGTGTCACTGCCACTGCAGAAGACGACGTCCCCCTTATGTTCCTAAAATATATGTCACTTAGTTTCACTTGAGATGGTGCCTGCACCCATTATTGTTAGTGTTAATAGTCTCATCATCAGTACTATCAGGAGGTATCTACTTGAAAATGAGATGCAAGTACCAACCAGGGAAGCACAAGAAGCGAACGGACAATATGCCTGGTCAATAATGATCGGATTGGTCACGTTGTTCATTACAATGTTGTCGAATGTCATGTTAGTGGCTGTGCTCTGACCGGGAGAGTCCGGACATGTCTTTATCCTAATGCCGTTCATCGTCCCACTCATGTTGCAGTCTCTCACCACAAGCCCTCTTACATCTCCTTCATTTGGATATCTTCCCAAACTTCCCACACTGGCGACAGAATTACCAAATGCTTAAACCCAAACCCAAATATATTATCTATGTGGAAGATTTAAATAAAAAATTAATTAAAACAAAAACCCAAAAGAAGGAAAATATTGCATGCTGCAACCATAGAACAGGGAATTGTCAAATGTCTACCTACCTGATGCCATGGCCAGGTCCACAACTGATGCTTGTGACAGTGACCTGGGAATTTCCTTGTCCAACAGAAATGCAATCATCACCGGTGCCAATGAATGATCGAGAAAAATAAACAGCAGAGCTTCGCTCGATATGAATCCCATCAGTATTAGGACTGTCTGCTGGGGCAGAAATCTTAATTTCACTCCCCTTGAAGTTCTTGCATTCTACAAGAGCTATGTGAAAGAACTTGCTATTCAGTGATGTTATGCCTCGAACAACTGTTTTGTTCATTACCACAAACTTCAAATTCTGAAACCCCAAACAAAAAAACTTTCCATTATTAAAATCCTGCACCTAGACCTGCATGCATGTCTGTAACAGCTTCAGTCACGTGTTCAACTGCCTGCTGCATGTTCTAATGATTTGGTGCCTAATGGAAGCATTCTCAAGCCTACTGGTCTAAAGTAATTTTATGAACAAGTTGAGTTAAAAAGAGACATGAAACGTACAGTGGGAAGAAGTTTGCAACTGGAATTGATGGTGCACTTGTTGTATGGCCATGCTTTGGCACCTTGGCCATCAAACGTTCCACCTCCTGTCAAGGTAAATCCCTCTACCCATCCAAATTCAACCCAACCTTCACTAGCCCCATACCTTGACAAGTCCGTCGTAGCTTTTATATAACCCTGCAAGCTCATTTCTTAAACTGGGTCAGCAACAGAAGAATGTGGTCTGAGAAAATTCTGATGATAGAAGAAGAGAGGTGCGAAGGGAAGAAAACAATTTAAATCTTGCCTTCATTCGAACAATCAGGGAAGAAACATTTTTACAAGGGCCTGTGAATTTAAGGGGTCCAATCAGGTATGTCCCTTTCGGTATAACCAGAATTACCCTGCCTCTGAACCCACATGCCTCCTTCCATGCTGCCATGAAAGCCTAACAGCAAGTGCCATTGTATATTAGTCTTTTCAGAAATTCCTTCAAATAAACGATGCACATCTTACATCTTACATATAATTAAAATAAACCTACCTACATCCTATTTAAGCCCAACTCTATAAGTGCATTGTCAGTACCCTTTGCGTGTATGTCTGTGTTTCTATCAACTTAGGCCAACCATAAGGGATATATGACAATTCAACTCTGTGTTTCTATCAACCATAAGTGCATTGTCCGTGTTTCTATCAACTCTATAAGAGATATATGGCAATTCAACCGTGTCATCCATCCTTAGCCAACCATATGGGTAGCTGTTCTTAAACTCTTTTTTTTTTTTTTGGCAAGGCAAGCATAGCACTGGCAGTTTGCCAACAAAAATTGTACAGAAAACCCCCGGAATTACCCTTTACAAGAAATTGCCCCAAGATCTGGAGGGAGGCTGGAAAACAAGGTCCTGAGGAAAAGCTTTCTCTGCTAACAAGTTATAACGAGCTATTCAACGGGTAAGTGAAAAATGAAAATCCTAAATTGGGCATATTTAAGTTTCTGCCCTACTTTCAAACGCTAAGGCTCCGTCAGATTTTATGAGCGAGGTGCCAGCCCCACAGTGAGTGCTGTAAAGCCTGCCTCTCGGAGTCAAAGCACTTGCTGAAGAACACTTGGCACGTGCAATCTCTGAGCCCCGCTTCTTGGGCAACTTGAGAATAATAACTTTTAGAAGCTATTAATTTCAGAACTCAGCGAGCAACAGGGGGCGTGATAGGGAAACACCAAAGTTTCATCTCCGAAGGCCGAACTAGGTGAATTGCAACAAACTTGGGGCTTGTTTTGCTCCAATTTCAAAAAATGCGGTTTTGGGATGTCAGCCTATGAACTAGAATTCATAAATTGAAAGTGTAAAGATTTTATTGTTTCTTGCAGAGGGGACAGAAAAAGATGGAGAGGGAGTAGAGAGAAATGGGGAAGAAAACAAACAAGAGTATCATCAGTGCGGCCATTGGCTTGGGCGCCAAAGGTTTTGACATTGAATAGAGCAGATGAGCTGCTGCTTCCCTTGTGCTGTAAATGGAGTAGGCTTCTGATCCCTCCTCCTCCTCCTGCTGCTGCTGCTGCACCTGAACCACCTGAGCCCAAACCACCAATTCTTTCGCCTATTCCTGGGACAAGAAGGACGCCATACCCATGACCAAAACAAAAAACGGTTAGCAACAACAAGATCCGTTTGATACGACCGCCACCGTCTATAATGCTCATCTTGCTATTATGTTCTGCAAATCGGGAGTTGCGAGATAATTGAGTGTAATTTATTAAACTTGAAAGATAACTGCTAAGGTTAAAAAAGTCCAAGACCAATCAGTGTTTCACTTGCCCACTCCCCCAACTAATCTCCGCATCTCCAGCGGTTACCCAACTTCCCGCTATTGAACCACTGTTCTACAATTTGAATTTACACGCAGAGAGAGAAATAGAGAAAAATCCCAGGTTACATTCACTTGTTCCCAGCACTTTCAATTCTCTGTTCTTTACCTCTCGCAGCGCCTCCGCCTCCGCCATCATCGCAGCTGTCTCTCACCGCCTCTCCGTCGCCGGTGTATCACGTTACTGCCGTTCTTCACCTCTCGCAGCGCCGCAACCCTTGACGGCGCCTCGGCCACAGCCATTCGCTGCTCCATCGCCGCAGCCATCCCTCATCGCCTGTCCGTCGCCGGTGTCTCGCGCTACCCCCTCCGTCGCATGGCAACTTAATCAATTTCGTGGGTCCCAATTTATTTACTTCAATCCTATTGCGATCTTAGCACTTATGCCATGTTTGAGTTTTTGATTTATTTTATTTATTTTTATTTTAATAACATTTTTATATTTGATCAAGATTTTTTTGGTCTTTGAAGTTCTTTTACGAACGAGAAAAATAAAAATATTTCACCACAGTACAAAAAAATAAATTAAAAAATAAAAATAAAAATAAAAATAAAAATAAAAATAAACTAATAAGACAGCTTTTTTTTGTTATTTTTGTTTTCAATAAATTTTATAAAACTTTTAGTTAAAATATACATTTTCCCAATTCTACTTCTCATGAAAAAAAAAACAAAATAATTTTGATCAATCCTGAATAAAAGTTCCAAAAAACAAAAGAAAAAAACAATAATAAACCACGTCATTAAAGTTGAGCACAAACCAAGCCCTAGTCATGATATTATTACATCGAAACTCGGAGAACCTAATGGAAATGATGTCATTTATTGACAAAAGGATATATTTTTATTTCAATTTAATAATAATATTTATAGTCAGATTCAAATCATTCATATTATATTATTTTTTAAATATATTATTTATATAAAAAATTAAATTGATCAAAAATTAATAATTAAATAATTAGATTGCATTTTCTAAACAAAATTATATAATTTACTCCCAAAATATAATTTATTTTTATTTATAGTAAATTTTAAATTTTATCTTTTAGCTAGAAATTTTAATTTAACTAAAAGATTAAAAAATACATCAATATTTATAAAAATATATTAATATTAATATATATGTAAAAATCGTACTATAAAAATATTTATCCAAAAGACAAAAAAAGAAAATAACAAGACAAAAAAATAAACAAAAATTAGCCAATAACTCAAAAGGTAATATTTATTTTTGTTTATGGTGATTTTATTCATCTTTTTAAGTTAACAATGAGACAAAAAAAAAATATATATATATATATATATCATAGTATAAAAATATTTATCAAAAGAAGAAAAAAAACAAGAAGACAAATAACAAACCAAAATTAGCTAATAACTCAAATGGTATAATTTATTTTTGTTAATAGTAATTTTATTCATCTTTTAGCTAAAATTTTTAATTTAACTAAAAAATTAAAAAATGACATTAATATTTATACAAATACAAATATATTAATATATATATCTGTAAAAGTCGTACTAAATAAAGAAAAAAAACTTTTTGTTTCTATTTATTTATTAACCAATAGTAACGTTGGTACATAATCTTATTCCTTTACCTCCATTTCATTTATTCACTTTATTCATTCGCTCCATAATTCCTAATATATAATAATAATAGATATATCTCATATTTGTTAATCCTATGGTTCATTCTATAAAACTTATTTAGAAGACTAATACAAAAAAAATTAAATTAATCAAATATTAATAACTAATTATTTAAGCATACTTATCTTAAATAAAAATACATGATCTATTCTTAAAATCATATATAATATTAAAATCATTAAAAGGAACTTGATATGAGCTCATATATAAATATATAATTAATTGAATTTTTAACTTAGACGATTTTCTTATTATACTCTTCAAAATAAATGGTTTAAATTATTGAAAAAAAATTTAATATGAGCTCATAAAAATTAAATTTTATAATAAAAATATGCTTTATACTTTGAAAAATAAAACCCCGGGTCCCAACCATTCGACTCCGATGATGATGCTCTTATTATTCTCCATAATATATAATAATTTAACTTAATGTATAATTATTATAAATACACTTCATGCTTATTTTCTTAATCGTGTTGTTCATTTGATAGAACATGTCTAAAAAATCATCCATTCAAAAATTATATCAATCAAATATCAATAACTAATTACTTAAATATATTTATATTAAAAAATATTAATAATTCATTCCTAAAATGACACATACTGTTAAAATAAATACTATAAAACACTATATCTATAGATATCAAATCAATATATGTTTTTTTAAAGATTATTTTCTTAACATAGTGTTGAGTTTATATAACATTGGTTAAAACAGAAAGAAAACCCATATTAAATTTAAATTTATTTTGAAATTTGATAATTCTAAACTATTTAAATAATATTATTGAAACTAAAAATATTATTAAAATTAAGAGTGCACCATATCATTAGTTGTAAGTGGTAAGAAAAATACACTCTGGTCATTTGGTCATTCATTAAGTGTTCTATAATTATTGCTATTAAGAGGACAAATGTTTTTTTAAAAATTATATGAGGCAAATATTTAAGTTTTAAAAATAAAATAAAATTAATTTATATAATTTTAAGATAAAGATTAATACTATCATAATAATATTTTATAAAATTTTGTAACGATTACCTCTAAATAGGCCGTTCCTTTTATTTAATCATTGATTTTGAAGAATTAGTTTTAAATCTTTTTCTATGTTTTTTTTTGTTCATCGAACGTTTTTCTTTTATGATTCAACTGATCATATTTTGCAAGTTTTCGATGATTCAAAGTGTTTATCTTGTAGTACATATTAAGTCTAAAATAAAGAATTAACTAAAGAAAGCGGCCTACCTAGAGGCAATTACCATAAAGTTTTATAAAATATTATTATAGTTATATGAATCTTTATCTTAAAATTATATAAATTAGTTTTATTTTATTTTTAAAACCTAAATATTTTTCCCATATAATTTTTAAAAAAATACTTGCCCTTTTAATAAAAAACTTGGCCAATATTTAATGTTAAATATTTACGTTTTAATGTACAATGATAATAGTTGATCAAATTAAATTAGTATTGAAATAAAATATATAAAGATATTTAATGTTCTAGCTGAAGTTAAAAAAATGTCTAAATTTTTAATGAAGTAATTGACAAAACAATTTAACATGAAATAAGTAAAAGATTAATCAATTTCATATATAAACAATTTTATAGAATTTGATTGTCATCGAATTCTTTAAAAAATGTCGAATTCCTGCTGAAAGTGAGAAAGTGAGAAAAACCAAAATGGGACTTGGTTTTGCACTCATCATTATTCTTTAAAACTCTCCTTTTACTGAAACAGTTGTTTTCGTGTTTTCTCTAACACATAAAATCATAAAAAAAATATTGTTTAGCAGTTCTATCATCATTCAGCATTGAGTAAAATGATTCATAATTTGGACTTTAACGTTCTAAGATGGCCGTATGTTTGAGACATGGGCTCTTGACCATGTGGGGCGTTGGGAATCGAGGGATTTTAAAAATGTTTCAAAAATATCGATATTCAAAGATATTTAAAAATTATTTTAACACTTTAAAAGTCAAAATTTAAAAATTTATTTTTATTAAAAATAGAGTCGCTACTTAATTTTTGAGAAAAACTAAGAAAAATAAAAATGACTTATTGCTCTTGAAAACGTTAAAAAAAAAAAGGTTCGGGGACTAAGGTACGAATCGGGGAAGGTATTAAGTACCCCGTTCGCCCAACTGTAAGGTTGACCTCTACTAATCATCATTGGTTCTTTAATAAAATTTCTCAAATACATGCAAATAAAGAAAATGAAAACAAAGAGATAACATCCAAAATCAAGTATGAAAAATACATAACATATGTACATAGCACTTCAAATTAAAACAAATAAATGGGTAAAATTCTAAATATTAAGACATGCAATTTCTAAATAAAAGGATAAATGAAACACTCCCACATGCATTATTCATAAAAAGTAACCTAATCTATCATATTTTAAATAAAAGAGTAAAAACATGCTAGAAATTATTAAAACTACCTAAACAAGGGTTGCTAACAAGAAATAAACCAAACTATCCTAAACATGGTTTCAAATAAAGAAACTAAAATATACATATCACCAAAATGAGCAAAGTTATCATTAACCTGATAAAAAAAATGCATAAAAGATCATATGAAAAGAAAGTTACAAAAGAAGCTTATACTTAAAAAGAAAAAAGATTAAAAAATGCTATAAATAAAAGAACAATCTAACTATTTACATTTTATATTTTATATTTTAAGCAAAATAAAAAAAAATAAAAAAAATATAATGAACAAATGAGTTTCAATTATCAAAAGACTTTTTGTGATTTTTTTTGGTTTAATAACATGAAAGAAAAATAAGTGTTATAAAAAAAATCATTGAAAAAGAAGAAAAAAATTGTGCTTTATACTAAACACTAACATTAAGAGAAAAGAAATACTAATCAAATTAATACTAAAAAAATTAAAATATTATAAGAAAATTTAAAACTAGTAATGAGAAGAAAATGTTAAAAGAAAAAATTATATTAATATAAAGAGAAGAAAAAGAAAATGGAGAATAAATGTTAGTAAATGAGTATTAAACTAATATTATAAGAAAAAGAAAATAAAAAAAAATTGTGCATTCAAAAAAAATCAAAACTACATTATAAGGAAAAGGAAAGAAAAAAAATAAAATACTATAAAAAAAAATTACACTACTATAAAAGAAAAGAAAAGAAACTAGAACATTATTAAAGAAAAATTAGACGAATTAAAGGAAAATAAAACAAAAGTTAGAAAATTAAACTACTACTAGAAAGATAAAAGAAATTAAAATAACTAATGAATAAAAATAAAATTACTACACTAAAAGAGGAAGGAATAGAATATACTAATAAATGAAATTGAACTAAAATTAAAAAGACAAAGAAGCTAATTACAACTATTCAATTTAAATGCGAAATATAGTATTAATTACTATATTAACGTAAATGTATGATCATTATTGTAGCAATTAACAACATTATTAAGTTGTAAATGCCGAAATATATTAGCACCAATTAATGAAAATAAATAGAAATTCAATATGTTAAGTGTGAGTATGAAGGAATTAACAATTAAAGAAGTAAAGAAAATTACTAAATTATATGAAGTAAACAAGATTAATAACATGAATGGAAAGAGTAAGCAAATTGAAATAGTATTTTAACCCGATCACTCCCAAAGATAGAAAATAGTGTTAGAAAAATTGGAGATCCAAACGAGGTACCTGAATCGTGGAATCCTCAAATTGGGGAATGTGCTTCAATCATCGGATGGTGATTTCAAGCTAGGGCTTCAAATGTAGGTATTGGGGGTTTGGGAATTGGTATTTTGTCAGGGCTTCGACGTCGGGGCTCGAAATTGTTCAGCTTCTCGGCAGAGCTTCACTCACTAATCTCACACTCTAAACCTGTCCTCGAAAACGTACAAGGGGTACGGTATTTAAAGAGTTTATCAGTCAATGAGATACTGCCACGTTTGAGGGACACGCCAGGTCATTTGGAGTTGGCGGTCGCCACAATGCAAGTTGGCGATCGCCATGTTTTTGAAAGGTTCCACAAAGTTTTATGGCGGTCGCCATGATGGGAATTAGCAGTCGCCATGATGAGAGTTGGTGGTCGCTACTTTTGGTTAGGGTTTCTACAAAGTTCTATGGCGGTCGCCGTGATGAAAGTTGGCGGTCGCCTGACTTGGGTTGCAAGTTTTGATGGTTCGTCAAAATTTTATTGGTTTGAAGGTTGCGTGTTAAAATACCGAGTTTAGATCACTTCCCAAGGATTGTACTGAGGCACCATTCCTACTGTTTTCATCATCGAATTCACCTAAGATTAGGCGGGGTCAAAATTGGGTGTCTACAGTTCCCCCTCTTCGATATAACTTGCGTAGCAATGCGGGAAGCAGGTTATATCAAAGACCTAAAGACAACAACCATTTGACTGAGTCGTCAATCTTAGGCCACAAACACACAAGCATGCATATGATGCTGGTCGTACTTAAATTTTAATTCAGCTGCCTACATACCCATTTGCTAGGGATAAGACCAAAACGTAGTTCATTGGGAAAAATGCAAGGATGTAAGATAAGAAATATGATGCACGACAAGTATTTTGTAATGCAATCATGTATCATGCAAGAAAGATATCAATCAATTTTAGGTCGTGAAAGGACCGACGAGTCAATTTAGGGTTATGAGGAGGACCGACGAGTCAGCTTAGGATCATGAGGAGGACCGACGAGTCAGCTTAGGGTCATGAGGATGACCGAGTCAATTTAAGGTCATGAGGAGGATCGACGAGTCAGTTTAGAGTCATGAGAAGGACCGACGATTCAGTTTAGTGTCATGAGGAGGACCGAGTCAGTTTAAGGTCATGAGGAGGACCGATGAGTCAGTTTAGGGTCATGAGGAGGACCGAGAAGTCAATTTAAGGTCATGAGGAGAATCGAGTCAGTTTAAAGTCATGAGGAGGACCGATGAGTCAGTTTAGGGTCATGAGGAGGACTGATGAGTTAGTTTAGGGTCATGAAGAGGACCGATGAGTCAGTTTAAGGTCATGAAGAGGATCGAGTCAGTTTAAGGTCATGAGGAGGCCCGATGAGTCAATTTAGGGTCATGAGGAGGACCGACTGTAGACATCCCAATTTGACCCCGCCCAATCTTAGGTGAATTCGATGATAAAAACAGGTAGAATAATGCCTCAGTACAATCCTTGGGAAGTGATCCAAGCTCGGTATTTGAACCTAAAACTTTCAAACCAATGAAATTTTGACGAACCATCAAAATTCGCTGCCCAAGTAATGCGACCGCCAACTTCCATCACGGCGACCGCCATAGAACCTTGTAGAAACCCTAGCAAAAAATGGCGACCACCGACTCCCGTCACGGCGACCGCTAATTCCCATCATGGCGACCGCCATAGAAGTTTGTGGAACTTTTAAAAACATGGCGACGGCCAACTTGCATTGTGGTGACTGCCAACTCCAAATGGTCTGACGTGTCCCTTAAACGTGGCAGCATCTCATTGGCTGATAAACTCTATAAATATCGTCCCCCTGGTACGTTTTTTGGAAAAAAAATTAGTGAGAAGTTTAGTGAGAGAAGCTCTACCGAGTTGCTGAGAAATTCCGAGTACCGACGCCAAACCCCTGCCGAAATGCCGACATCCGAACCTCCAATGCCTACATTGAAGCCTTGCTTGGATCACCACCCGATGAATGGACCATTGAGGCACATTCCCGACTTGAGGATTCTCCGACAATATAGGTACCTTATTTGGATCCCCGATTCTTCTAACTCCATTTTCTCTATTTTGCAGTGATCGGGTTAAATTCATTTTAATTTGTGTATTTCTTTCGTTTGAATAGTTCACCTTACTTCTTACTTACTTACTTTCCTCCATTTAGAATCTTTTTTTTTACTTAGTTTACATTTTCACACTAAGCACATTATCTTTTTCTTTAATTAATTCATTAAATAAGTGCTAATATATTTTGGCAATTACAACTTACAAAGTTGTTAATTGTTATTATCAACGCACTAAGATTCATGTGAATATAATTGTTAATATTATATTCACATTTTCTAATAATTACTTGGTTATTCTTTATTTTCTTTGTTTTTTTTTTTTTTTATTTTCTTTTCTTCTAATGTTAGTTCAATTTCTTTTAGTATTTCTTTCTCTTTTATTTTAATTGTTAATGTTATAGCATTTATTCTCTTTCTTTCGTTTTAGTTAGTTTAATTTCTTTTTAATTACATTTTATTTTATTTTCATTTCTTTTCGTGTAACATTAATACTAATGTTCTATTTTATTTTTTTTTAGCTAAATGTTCCTTTTCTAACTTTTATATTTTTTTTATTTTTTTTTCTTTTAATGGTAGTATAGTTCTCTTCTCTAGCATTTTGTTAATTAGTTTTAAAATTTCTTATAATGTTCTATTTTCTTTTTTTTTCTCTTTTAGTGATTAGTTTAATTATTCTTTGTTAGTATTTCTTTTAATGTCAGTATTTATTTTTCTTTTAAAAATTCAATTTTATTTTTCTTTTCCTATAACTTTATTTTTCTTTTATAATATGTACTTTATTTTTATTCTTTTATTTTATTAAATTCAAAAATCACAAAAAACCATTTAAATTAGATTTCTTTTCTAAGAGTAATTTTCTTCTCTTTCTTTCCTTTTTATGTTTTTCTATCTCTTTTAAAGAATTCAAAAGTGGATAGTTATATTGTTCTTTTGTTAATAAGTATTTTCTAACATTTCTCATCTTAGCATAAGCTTATTTTTTGAACTTTCTTTTTTAGGAATCTTTTTATGTATCTTTTGTTTTGCATTTTTCATTTTCTTTTATTAATTTATCATGTTAACAGTAATGCATATTTTAGTTTCTTTACTTGAAAGTATGTTTACGATTGTTTAGTTTATCTTTAGTAACAAATCATGATTAGGCAGTTTTAACAATTTTTTGCATATTTTTGCTATTTCATTCAAATCACGATAGATTAGTTTTTGTTATACATGAATATTGCATGATGAAGTGTTTCATGTATCCTTTAGTTAGAAAAGTTTACCCACATCAATTATTATATCTAGTCTTGTACAAATCATGACACATAAAAAAAGTCATGGCATACATCACA